>SDVV010003553.1:2309-21231 GCA_016164225.1 Gammarus roeselii | reverse complement strand
TGCTGTACCGAATTTCTGGAGGGGTGCGGTAGAGGACCCCCGAGGCAAAAAGTTGGAAGTGCTCCTGGAAAAATTAGGTGAGATTGCTATTACCTTTCCTTTGTCTTATAAGTTATCTCCGTGGCATGTTTGCTATGTTTGAGTGTATGTACCGTTTTATATTTAATGTTTGGGGTAAAATTTCCTATTTTTTCAGTGTATATTTTGTTCAATTTCTATTATTTCTATAGGCTTCGTTATGTGTTTTCCTATTTATTTATTTCATATGTATATAGTATCTATAGAAATAGTACGGCTTTTTAGTCTGCTAGTTGACGAGTTGATGATTGCATTTTGGATTGATGCAGCTGCTTCGTTACGAGATCCTGTATACTCCATAACGCATTATATGGTTTGAACCAGATATATCGGTGTTCCATTGACGCGGTGTTCCAATAGCGGGAGTAGCTGAACGATATGGATGTACAGTATTGTAAGTTATTTTATTGTGTTATGTATACATGGTAATGATCGGTTGATTTATGTTGAATTTGTATTGTTTTTGGAATTTGAATAGTTATTCCATACTGTTTTAGTGATTTTTAGGATATTTTAGGTTTGCATCGTCTATGTAGCACACTCTTTCAGGCATAATTGGTCGGTTATTCCATCATTCTTCGTTTTTATATTATATCTTGACCGTTTTAGTATGTGCCACTGAGTTTTGTATCTTCTCTATACAGTTCACACTTTCGATGCAAGGTATTTGGTATTTTTATACAATATCGGAATATCGGGATATATTACGTTTGTATCTGCAATGTAGAACATTATTTCAGGTATAAATTAGTCACAAGTTGTAAATTTTTAGTGTTTTATAAATATTCTTATATCCTGGTGCGATGTTTGACGTGGATATTTTATATATAGAAAATTCTATTTGTTACAAACTTGGTCTTGTTGTTACTTTATTGTATATTTAGTGTAGAAACCATTTTGCAATGGATTTTTCGGGAATGTCTGGATTACCATTGGCAAGAGTTGTGCACGCGCATATATAGTATCATTTGTTTTCAAATTCACTGAGGCAATTTTTAAGAGTGCGTACTGTTTAAAGGTGACATGCTTGTGAGTGAATGTTGTGCAGTGTTTCAAAGTGTGTGTATGTTTTCTGGTTATAGATGTCTCTGTATTGTTCATGTTTGATTTTGGCTTGTCTGGTAATTGATACCCTTCGCAGCTGATTGTGACCTCGGACTCGAGCAACATACTGTAACACGTTGGTTGCAAGCAAATAATAATAATAATAATCATAAAATCTTTATTGGCAACCAACATGGGCATAGTATTACAATTGAGACATCTTATTTTAGGGTTACAGTGTGAACAAAGTTATGAAATTACCGCACACTACTAAGAATAGGTTACGGCATGCAACTCTATCCTGCCTTTGCGTAAAGTAATTCTTTCCATCGCCCTAACAATGACGAGGCAGAGCAGATTGCAACGAGGATTTCATTTGGGGAGTTCATAACTCGAGTCATAAGGCTGTGTGCCGCTTTACGGCACAGTACCTTGATGTGATCTGACTGGTTTTCAGCAAAACCCCTGCTCGCTGACGTCGAGTAAATGACCTGCATCAGCCGGCTAAATGTGTAATTATAAAGCACTGTCAATTTCATCATGCTATATTGAAAGTATTTTCTTCACAGTGCATTACAATAAATCAAGTAACAATATGAATTGAAGAGCTGGGTTTTAGCTTCTCTTGGTGCAAACGAGAATTTTTGTATCAGCATGTTACCAACTGCAAATGATCTCACTCGGGTAGTCGTCGGATGTTTCGCTTTTCAGTAGTCCCAGCTGTTATTTCTTTGATTCATCGTCGCAGGGGTGATTTTCGGGTAGGTGGAGCAAATCCATGTATTCAGCCAGGGGGAGATTGCCGCATTTTCTGATTCAATGTCGGTCACAACTTCGAACAAGATCAGCAACGAGTCTCGGTCCGAGTAGATGAGCGGAACGTTGTCATCGTATTGGGGTTTCAGAGTGTTATAAAAGAAGCTGTAGTCTTTTGCTCTAGCTTCTGTTTGGAGCTGATGAGATATATATCTATGATACCTTAGGTAACCGTGTGCAATTTCAATTGCTTAATATCTATCGCATTTTTGAATGCAAGGCTAGAGGCGTTGTATTGCATTTCAATGCAAGTCGTGCTACATATATGCAATTTCTTCGTCGTACAAGGGGTGATTTCGGGGTGGTTGGAGAAGACCATATGTTCAGATAGAGGAGCCTGCCGCATTTCCGCCTCAAAATCGGCCATACCTTTGAACTGGAATAATATCTATCGCGTTCCAAGGCTACCCATTCTGTATAGCAATTCATTGTAAGTCATGTTGCATATATGCATTTCAAAGTTAGCTCTTCGAGTTAAATAAAGGATATTGCAAACAATGATTTTAAAAATATATTTTTATTGGAAATAGATTTATAACACGTTTATTTAGGGTATTACATCGGCTTATCATTTATACGAGAACATAACTACTTACTCCAAAAATCGACACTTTGAGACCAACACAACATACATACGTTTTGACTTCGACTTAAATCTCTGGTCTTATTTTGATCAGCGATATCAGGCCCACTCGAAGGGTTCTTCATCTATGATAAGCATTATTTCTCACTTGTACAGTCGGCTCATCATATCGGCGCAGGACTTATCATCTGGGTGTTTTGTTTCCTCTGATCTATTGGGTTCTAGACTATTGCCATTAGTACACATTAAATATAAACGGATACCTTTTGGAGAAGTGTATGCAACACTTCCAATCCTAACCTTGTAACCATAACTTTGTTTATAGTTTTCAATGAGCTTTCTCGACGCTAGTTTTTCATATATATTTGCATGTTTATGACATCGAATATTTCAAGGTTTTTCTTACTGTCGTTAACATTACCATTCACTATATTCCCGCACAGTTCTGATATTTAATTAATCCTTCTAGCACTCAAACGTTTGAGACATGATTCTCTCACTTCATGTTTTCTTTTACCAACATTTTTGAAACAAAGTCAGTTATACATTTTCTTTTATAATACAATTTTACACTTTTTATATATGATACCCTTTCATTACCCCATTTGATAATTCGGTTTCCTTTACCTTAAACAGGTTTCCATTCACATGACATATCCTCGGTATCACTATCTTACGTTTCAATATCACTGTCACTTGTATCCATTCCACTTAAAGTTACCACGTTTTCCCCATATTTTAATTATATTTCATTTTGTCTAAGGTTTGGGTGTATTTCCCCCCATTTCACCCAATCTTTATACGTTCTACGTTTGGATGACAGTGGCATCGTTCTTTCTCTACTGATCGCACCCTATTAAGCACTGTCTATATCATTATTTTAGAAACCCAAGTCCGGATTATTGTGTGCTATCAATACAGCCGTTGCATCCCTTGAGCTTGTATTTCCTCATTCATTTTTAAGATTATCATATTCAATTTAATAGTGTTCTCTGAGTTGACGCCAAAACTCGAACGTCGATCTTGATTTGCATAGTTTTATCTACGCACTGCAAATAACACATACCCTCGTGTTTTCCTTTCTTTTAAATTATTTCCATAACAAACTTGGCGACATCCTTCTACACCGAAAGCGCTTCGTTAACTGAATGTGGACAAATCTGAGTCCAATTTTATATAAACTTTTACATGCATACACAGGGGCGTTAGCGTCACAGAGTCGGCACATGTGTCAACACATTGCATATATACAGGGTCGTTAGCATCACTGTGTCGGCACATGTGACGACACAATGCGTATATACGGGGTCGTAAGCCCGACTGCGTCGGCACATGTGTCGACACCATGCAGGCATTTACACACATCTTGTGCAAAAGGGTTACCGTACACTGCCAGATGCATTAATACCTAGGCAACCTAACCTAACCAACTTAACCAAGAATCATGTGTCATCTTTCACGATTTACTGCTTACGTATGATACTTATTCATCGAGTGGATCAGCTTCACGGTATATTATGTTAAAAGAACTATTCATCATAACCTAACATAACCTATTGTATCCAAGAAATTATACATTTTCGATAGACTTTTCATGCTTGCAAATGATTTTTAGTGTTTCAGGATTAAAACATAATTAATACCTCCACTTGACTCTACATTTTGATCTATCCTTTGCAGTTTTTGATACACACTTCCAATTTTAATCAAGAAAATTTCATCCGTTTTCATAGATAATTTCATCGTTGTTTGAATGTCATAGCTTTTTCTCATATTATTCTCGATTTTGATTTGACACAGTTCTAAATTATTTATACATGTTATTCACACCCATCCAAAACCTAACCTAACTTAACCTTATGTAAGGTATTCAGTCAACAAAAAGCATATGAACCTCTCCACATTTTTTTATATAAAACTTTCACCTTATTCATTCTACTTCGTGGTCACTCTCGTCCCATATTAGTTAGCAGAGACGCCAGATTCTCAATCTTAGATTGTTTGGATGTTACAAGTATTTCATATTCGTATCCAGTTTCAAACAAACAAACACTTCGTTAAATACTAGGTCTACCACATTTACTTCAATATCTCCTGACACTACATCCTGTGACGACTTGCCCGGCTGATTTGGCTTTTTCTTTCCTATAATTTTCATATTCATGATGATGACTTCGTTTCAGATGTCGCCACACATAACTCGTGGATTTGTTTATTCAATTTTATTTCGTTTATGCACAGATTACAAGCCCCCGTTACCCCATTACTTTCGAACAAACGACGACTAAAGCTACACCCCATCCTTCCACAGCAGAATCACAATCTTGTCTGAGCAAGATCTGATCGGATTCTGATGATTATCCTATTTTTTTTATCCTGCGGTCGCAGCTGCAAAACAGCTGCGACCGCATCCAAGGCGAACGATGATAGGCCTAATGTTTTGCAGAAAAAAAATTGCAAACGCATTATAGTAGCTAGCTGCATGCCGACATTGGAGTCAGTGTTATGTTGAGTGTAACCGGAGCAGGACAGCTCATCCTCAAATAGACAACGAGGAATGTTCACGTGGCAAAAATTAGTTAACGTGTTATGGAAAGAGAAATATCTGTAGATGATATGAGTCGGATCAAACAAATATTGACTAGTGTTAAAAATATCAGTTATCTCAAAATGGGTATAACAAGAATCAAAAGAGTGGGAGATAACATTCAGATATGGATGAAGGAAAAATGAAGTCGGCTTTGGGTTACTTAATGTCGACGGGTTACAGTCGTATGTAACAAAGTTAGAGGGAAATAAGAAAGCAAATCTCGAAATTGATATGATCCAAGTGGAAAATCATCATGACTGTAATAAAGCTGAGGTAGTGGGAAACGCATTTTATCTCAGAACCGAAGACAATCTGGAACGTATGCAGCAATGATGAACGTCAGCATGACTTTGAATTGGAGAAATTTAGAATAATTAAGGTTCAAGAAGAAAAAGCACTACATATTGGAACTCAAGGGAACGGAACTGCTTTCGTTCTTCGCATCAAAGATATGCTGGAGTATGTGAATGAATTTGAGAGGAAACTGGAACATCGTGGTGATGGGTATGTTTGAATGTACGAACCACTCTGTTTCAAATCAAAAGAATGAGTAAGAAAATATTGATGAATCAAGCAAGATCTGAAACTGATTCTAATAATACAGTTAAAAACCCTGTCAATTCTTAATCAAATGTTTATATTATCCTCAAACTCACAGGTTAAGCCAGGAATTGCACACATCGTGTAAGTAGGAGGCAACATCGAATTGTCGAAATCAGTAGAAGAATATGTTTCACGCAATGCCATAAACCTATCTTGGGGGATGAATGTTCTAGATATGTCACAGATTGGTAGGATAAAAATAAAAGTCCGATCAGATCTTGCTCAGTCAAGATTTTGATTCTGTTATGGAAGGATGTGGGGTAGCTTGAGTCGTCGTTTGTTTGAAAGCAATGGGGTAACGGGGGCTTCTAATCTGTGCAAAAACAAGTTGAATAAACATATATCCACGAGTAAGGTGTGGCGACTTCTGAAACGAAGTCACCCTCAAGAATATTAAAATTATGGGAAAGAAAAGGCAAATCAGCCGTGAAAGTCGTCAAAGAATGTAGTGTCAAGAGATATTGAAGTAAATGCGGTAGACCTAGTATGAGACGAAGTTTCCGTTTGTGTGAAACTAGATACAAATATGAAATACTTATATCATCAAACCCATCTAAGATAAAAAAAAACTGGCGTCTCTGCTAACTAATATGTGTCGATAGTGACTACGAAATTGAATGAATAAGGTGAAAGTTTTATAAAAAAAACATGTGGAGGGGTTCATTTGTATTTATTATTGACTGAATACCATACATAAAGTTAGGTTAGGTTAGGTTTTTGATGGGTGTGAATAACATGTATAAGTGATGATGAATAAGTATCATTCGTAAGCAGGCGATCTCGAATGATGACACATTATTCGTGGGTAAGTAGGTTTGGTTAGGTTGCCTAAGTATTAATGCATCAGGCAGTGTATGGTCCCCCTTATGCACGAAAACTGTAAATGCCTACATGGTGTCGACACATGTGCCGACACAGTCAGGCTAACGACCCTCATTGTGTCGACACATGTGTCAACACAGTGAGGCTAACGACCCTGTATATATGCATTGTGTCGACACATTTGTCGACAAAGTGAGGCTAACGACCCTGTATATATGCATTGTGTCGACACATGTGCCGACACAGTGAGGCTAACGACCCTGTATACATGCATTGTGTCGGCACATGTGCCGACACTGTGACGCTAACGCCCCTGTATATGCCTATAAAAGTATATATAAAATTGGACGCAGATAAGTACCCATTCAGTTAACGGAGTGCTTTCGGCGTAGAAGGATGCCGCCAAGTTTGATATGGAAATATTTTAACAGAAAGGAAAACACGGTAGTATGTGTTATTTGCAGTGCGGGGATAAAACTATGAATTTCAAGATCAACGTTCGGGTTTTGTCGTCATCTCAACGGACACCATTATATTGAATATGATATTCTCATAAATGAACGAGGATATACAAGCTCTAAGGATGCAACGGGTGTATTGCTAGAACTTAAAAAAAGCGGAATTGGGTATCCAAAATAATTATACAGACAGTGCTCAACAGGGTTCGAGCAGTAAAAAAAGAACGATGCCACTAACATCTAAACGTAGAACGTAAAGAGATTGGGTGAAATTGGGGGGGGGGGGAATACACCTAAACCTTAGACGAAATGGAATAAAATTCAAATATTGTGAAAACGTGATAATTTTGAGTGGAATGGATACCAATGACAGTGATATGGTAACGTGTGATAGTGATACCGAGATGTCATGTGAAGGGAAACCTGCTAAAGTTAAAGGAACCCGAATTATCAAACAGGGTAATGAAAGGGCATCATGTATACAACGTGTAAAATTACACAATAAAACTAAATTTATATATGACTTTGTTTCAAAATTAATGGTAAAAGAAAACATGAAGAGAAAGAATCATATCTCAAACGTTTGAGTGCTAGAAGAACAATGTATATTTTGGAACTGTGCGAGAATATAGTGAATAGTAATGTTTGCGCGTGTAAGAAAAACCCTGAAAATATTTGATGTCATAAACATGCAACTTTAATTAAAAAACTAGCGTCGATAAGAAACTAGCTGAAGATTGAAAACAAAGTTTTGGTTACAAGGATAGGATTAGAAGGGTTGCATACACTCCTCCCAAAGTTACCTGTTTATCTAACATGTGTACTAAAGGCAATAGTCCAAAACCCAATAATTCACAGAAAAAAAATACCCAGATGATGAATCCTACACCGATATGATATGCCGGCAGCTCCAGGTGAGAAATAATGCTTATCATAGATAAAAAAAACTTCGAGGGGGTCCGATTTCGCCGATCAAGATAAAAACAGAGAGATGGAAGTCGAGGACAAAACGTATGTATGTTGTGTTTGGTCTCAAAGTGTCGATTTTCGGAATGAGTAATTATGTTCTCGTATAATGGATAAACCAATGTAATTCCCTAATAAAAACGTGTTATAAATCTATTATCAATAAAAAATATCTTATAAATCGTTGTTTGCATTATCCTCAATATAACTCGAATGACTAGCTTTAAAATGCATATATATGCAACATGACTTTCAACGAAGTACAATACAAAATGGTTGTTGCAATATCTTAAATTCAACTCGAATAGCTAGCATTGAAATGCATGTATGCAATATGACTTACAATGAATTGCAATACAGAATGGGTAGCCTTGGAACGTTATATATATATTATTCCAATTCAAAGGTACCGCCGATATTGAGGCGGAAATTCGGCAGGCATGGTCTTCTCCAACTACCCCCTAAAAATCCTTCTTGTACGATGAAGAAAATTCAGATATGCAACATGTCTCGCATTGAAATGCAATACAACGCCTCCTGCCTTGCATTGAAAAATGCGGTAGATATTAAGCAATTGAAATTGCACACAATTACCTAATGTATCATAGATATATATTGCACCAGCTGCAAACAGAAGCTAAGGCAACGACTACAGCTTCTTTTATAACACTCTGAAAACCCAATACGATGACAACGTTTTGCTCATCCAGTCGGACTGAGACTCGTTGCTGATCTTATACAAAGGTATGACCGAAATTGAGGCGGGAAATGCTGCAATCTCAGTCGATAGTATAACGTCCAATAACAATTGTTTGCGGTTCACACGATTACCCCCCACCACTCTCGACAAAAGTTGATTGCGCTCCTGGATATAGGGGTGCAAGGAGCAATTTTTTATTCAGCCAATGTGATAGTTCGGATGTATTTTATTTCTTAGTATGTCCTACTTACTCGCTGTATATCTCGGACATTGTAATTGTATGTTAAGACAAATTGATCTTGTGGTCGAGGTAATTACTGTAGGCACAGAGAGAAACACCCGAGAGGGTGGAGAAGAGGGTAGGGGAGGAAGAAAGGGGAGGGGGTCAGACGCATAGGGACGTCCACTAGCATTTTTTTGTGATTCGGTCAATATAATGGTTAGGATGTATGTTAATTCTTAGTTTGACCGACTTCCTCGCTGATGGTACATAGAGACCGCCCGGGACGGGTGTGGGGCAGAGTAGAGAGGAGGAAAGGGGAGAGGGTCAGTCGCATAGGGACGACAAAGGAGCAATTTTTTGTTTATTTGGCCAATGTATTTGTTAGGATGTATGTTATTTCTTAATATGACCGACTTAGTCGCTTGAACTTTGTTTCTTATAGGTTCATTTAGTTCTATTCTGGTCAATTGCTTCTGGGGTCTGTAACCACATAGAGACAATTACTCAAGTTTGTCTCAATTTAGCTATGACAATTGGCGATTTTATTCGTAGATGTGTGGTCGTTACAAGTTTTTGCAAGAAAATTACGGTATATATTAGGACGGGCTGATATTATAGAATACATTTCAATAGGGTGCTTTTTATATCGTATTATATAGTTTCACAGGCCCTCATGTTATTTCACTGGTTTTTATATTGATCGCACATATTTTCTATGTCATTGGAACATAATCTTTTATAACGCTTATTGCGTACGTGGTATTTTATAGCAAAGATCGATATTTATTATGAAATCCTCCTGTAGTGAAGCGCACATTTGTTCGCGATTTTTTTCAGATGATTTTTCTGTGGATAATCAGACAAGATTTTTAATTATAAATAATTTGTTTATGTTTAAGGATACCTGGCTTTAAATTTTTTTTTCATGCGTTCGACATTTTCATTATGAAATCTTCATATTACGTCTGGGGTTACAGTGATATAAGTTCACGCATATTCGATACATATTACAGGTGGACAATCAAACGTGGTTATTCATTTATTTATTTGATTTACATAGAAACATTTACATCATTTCTAGGAGTCGCTTGCACTGCGTTTCAATGCCTATTTTCAGTGCCTATTAATAATAATGATAATAATAATAATAATAATAATAATAATAATAATAATAACTTTTATTGAAATCTTGGTAAACGCACAGGATATTCAAGCCCCTAGCTAGAAGAATCTATTCGGGCAGTATAAAATAGGAATCAATTGAATCAATAATAAAATATTACCACAGTTAAAGGTCATAAAAACAGATCACAGGAGTAAAAGTTACAAAGTAAGCACAAAATTCATAAAGTCATCTAGATCACATAGTCAAGTAATATAAGAGATCACAGAAGTCAATGTTATAAAAGATGACCTACAATGGGACAATTTTATTATTTTAATTTATGTATATTATTTATAAATAAGGATTTTTACATTTTATGAACATTTACAGGATAAAACCTGTTAATGTGGACGTACTTTCATCATTAGGTCGAGCACATACGTCAAAGACGGTCTCATCAGGCTTCCGTCTCTGCCATGTTAAATCCATTTCTTCATCGTTATCATCATTAGGCAAGGCACATCGCTTCCTCTTTTTGGTGATGGTAGGTTTATTTTAAATGATTTTTTTGGGGATGTCCGGATTTTTCGTAGGCAAGAGTTTTGCATGCGTCGAGATAGTTGCGCTTGTTCTCAAATTTACAGAGGCAGTTTTTGATAGTGCGTACATTTTGGAGTTGGCAGGTTTGCGCACGAATGTTGTCTATTGTTTTAAAGTGTGTGTATGTTTTCTTGTTTTGTACGTCTCTGTATTGTTCATGTTTGATTTGGGCTTGTGTCTGGTAATTGACTCCTTTAACAGCCGATTTTTTTGCGTCGGACTCGAGCAGCATGCTGTAACACTTTGCTTGCAAACATATGATTTCACTGAAGTAATCGTTGGCTGTTTCGCTTTTAAGTAGTCCCAGCTGTCCTTTCTTTGTTTCATCGTGCAGGGGATGATTTTTTGAGTAGTTGGGGGAGTCCATGTATTCAACCAGGAGAGCTTGCCCCATTTCCGCTTCGATGCCGGCCACGCTTTTGAACTGGATCAGCAACGAGTCAGCGTCTGAGTAGATGAGCGAGACGTTGTCACCGTAGCGCGGCTTCAGTGTGTCATAGAAGAAGCTGTTGACTTCTGCGTTAGCATTTTCAAGCACGTAGAATCCATCTTGGAGTGGACGTACCATTCGGACATTTTTTTTCTTTAGGATCATGATGACTGTTTCGGGGCCGATGACGTAGCAGTTTTTTCAGAAGTGGGTTGGCAGCGTGTTTTCGGAACTTGTTGTGGTGCACACGACCTCTGCATCTAGACTTCTGTTGAGCGGGTTGAAAAGGCATTTTCCGTACATACTATTTGAGAGCAGTTCAAACAGGGACTTTTCAGAGGAGTTCGTAGACTCCTGACGTTTTTGGATATTTGTCATGATGAAGGTTCTGAAGACCGGCTCCTGCTTTATCCGAAAAATTCGATGAACCTTGGTGACTTCCAGTTCTTGCCTGAGGAGCACTTGAAGAAGTTCCAGGGTCACGAGGTAGTCAGTTTGAGGTAGATGACTAGCAACCTGCTCACGATCTGCACGTTTTCGGTTTCTGAGATGTTCCGAGTCAGCCAAGAGATTTTTTGTGATGGGCGAAACATCGTCCAAGGTGACCTCTTTGTGATGTAGCAGGAGTGGCAGCTCATCTGTTTTTTGTGCAACTTGGTAGCTGACTTAGGCATCCACGCAGACAATGTACGTGTATTCGCAAGAACAGTCTGTGTTTACCAAGTCAAATGCTTGAATTTCTTCCGGTGTGAGCTCGAGGATTTCGCCAATGATGACGAGTTTGCTCAAGCATCCACCATAAAGACTGTTAAAGTCCCATATTGCTGCTGAAGACACGGGTGATGTAGGGTCATAGTCTTTGCATCGGGGACTGTTGATCTAGGTTAAACCTTTCGTCAACGTCACGAATCCGCCTCGTGTATTCTTGACAATCAAGTGCAGGAGATCGATATCATTGACCAGCGCCAGTTTCATCTTTACTTCGTAGAGAGCGGCTTGCATTGCAAAGCCAGGAACGCTCACAAAATGGACGGGTTCAGAGTAAAGTCACGTGTCATGGTCTCCCTAAACTTTTGGAAGACTTCGGCCAGCATCAGCATGTCGATGAGCAGGTATATGATCATGTAGTCACGCAATGTCTTACAGTTTGCTGCATGCCACATTTCGATCACTTCAGCATAATCAGAGTACGATATTCTTTCGCTTCGAAGTTGACTGTAGAAGGCTTGTTGCGATGGGATGTATGTTTGGTCCAGCACATAATCCGATGTGATGGCTAGGTCTATAACCTTGTCACTGTAACCGAGACTTGTGAGATGTGATTTGAGGAGCGGCATGTCATGGCCACTATCTTTAAGATTTTTGGCAAGACTGTCTAAACTTGAGTTGAAGAACGCGAACGAATCAATGAACTTGACACCGTACATGCTCGTGGCTTCGTTCAAGGAGACAGAGATGCTGAACATTATATCTGATTGTTTTGCCAAAACATTTATAATTGAGACATTTTTGCCGTCCAATCCACGCAAGATATACCTCATATCGTAGGCCGTGCACTGTGAGCAATTCATGGCATGAACCTGAGCTTCTCACTGATTCTGAAGTTACTGTACAATTAAGGCATAATGCGGTCAAGTA
Source organism: Gammarus roeselii (assembly GCA_016164225.1). Classification (NCBI taxonomy): domain Eukaryota; kingdom Metazoa; phylum Arthropoda; class Malacostraca; order Amphipoda; family Gammaridae; genus Gammarus; species Gammarus roeselii. The sequence goes on along the minus strand of SDVV010003553.1, from coordinate 8,575 downwards.
ATTTCCTGTTATCACTTCTTTATTCATGCCGAAAACCCTCTCGACGAAATGATTATGATGACATACTCGTTTTTTATCATTTTCTTCAAAAGCATCTCCGCAGCATTCACATGTTTTGCTTTCGCAACATTCTTTTACGTCTTGTTTGGTGAGAACGGGAATGGGGAACAATGGTAATGTTGACATGTATTCATCATAATCCAGCAACATATTCTTAACAAGATATGTCTCAATCTCCTAAAGAGGAACTGTAGTCGAATCGATTACTTTGTGCTCTACCATTTTCCCGTCTTTATCCACAAGAGTATAACTGTACATGCACAACTTGTGTATGTTGACAAGATGTTTCCCCTCCTAAATGGGCTCCAGCACAGATTCACAGTGATAATAACATACAACAGGGGGTTTCATTGTTGTATGCATGGCTGAGAATTGGTACATTTCGCCTTCTTCAGGCATATCGATGTTTTGCAATCCTGTAGTGGAGGAACACAATTTTACGTGACCATCTTTCTTGCTTTGGCTTATCCCTTGCATGCAAAAGAGACATAAGAAGTTGTCTCTTTAATTTGTTCTTCTAAATGTACGCATAAATGTTGAGAAACATGGTATGAGAGCGACATGATTAGCATCTAAGATTTGCACTATATGGATGGTGCGCTCCTCACTGGCCTCTAAACTGCCTCTGTATTCACTGACCAGCCCATAACCTTCTTTCTCTTTTGTGAGCTGATATAGTCTACTGTTTACATAACAATCTCTTTCTATGTTTGGCAAATCTTCTAATACCACAAGTTTGTTCAAGGGAAGATTTGGGAAGGTGAAATATGTGTTTCTGTATGGAAGATATGTACGCTCCGCTAGTCGTTTAAAATTTGAGAGATTTGTTTCCTGCTTCAAGTGGAAATAACAGTCATGCTTGTCAATACACAATTATTGTTTTCTGTTTCGATATTGACTATATGGTACCTGCCTGGACAATTTGTGGGCCAAGGAACATAGTTGCCCAATTTTTTTGTTCCTTTAGCCCCTGTCCTATAGAATTTCAGCTCAACAGCGGATACTGTATTAATGCTCCAGCCACTTCCTTGATGCTCCTGTATTTCTAATTCATTTTGTAAATCTTCCACGAGATCCCCAATCAATTCACTTAATCCCACTGTTTAAAAGGAGTTACAGCTCAATGGCTTGATGCTAGAGATTGGACGTTTTACTATCTACTAATCTCCCCCTGGCTGAATACATGGACTTCCTCCACCTACCCAAAAAATCATCCCTTCTACGATGAATTCAACGATGAAATGGTCAGACACTAACTAGTCTACAAGTTACTTAGTATTTAGTCATCTTTATTTTCTTATCTAAAGCTAAACTCAGGTTTGGGAAATGTGTCATTTAGTTAGAACCCGCTAACGAAATTATATATATATAAATATTACTATTTAGTCACCATTATTTTCTTATCTAAAGCCTAATCTAGGTAGTGTTCCTCAATAACCTACGCTGTTGTTTGGGAAATAGGTAATTTAGTTAGAACGCGCTACCGAAATTTTGAGGTCAGTAATTACCTTTATGTGCTTAGATCGATTAAAAGTTATGTTTATTTCGTTCATGTATCGTCCAACAAGGCTGTTAGCAGCTGCGGCTGCTTATTGTTAAAGACAGTTGACCGTTCCAATCATCTGTCGTATCTCATTTCTCTTGTTATTAGTCACTTACAATAGACATCGCATACCGCTCATCTTGTTGCACACCTCGTCATGTTTAAAATCATCTCATTAAGCTGTTTTATTTTTACATCGCCAAAAAGTGAACATTATATAATCTTTTCCCTGACAACCGACAGCTTGTACAGTGCGGAAGACGCGATTATTTTCGTGCCTCGAACGACCTAAATCCTACGTTTCTTAATAGGAATGAGTTTTAAATAATTTTGTTCAATGCCGAGTACATCATTTATGTTTCACTAACTACACGCCCTTGCTTTTGTAGCTCAGTGCCGACCAATAATGCTTTAACAATAATCAGAAAAATTGTAAGAAAATTTTGCTGGTGAAAAATAAATCGGCAAAATATCGTTCCAATCACAAAATATACCAAACCAAGCATAAACAAAATATTTACGCAAACAATTTTTTTTGCGAGTCCAGGCTGATTGCTGGTCAGCCTGGATCATTTTTTCATTTTGTGATATGTCATTTCTTTGTGATACGTTAGTTTGAGATGTGCACCTCCAATTATGAATTGAATGAGCGTAACATGACATGTTTGCTTCTTTTCAGTAAGAATTTGTTCGCAGGCCTGATTTATTTTACTGTGTTGACTCAATGCATTCCGCTGAAAGGTATGGCAACGAGATGATGAGGTCTTACAGATAGAATTACATAAATTTACGCGCACAGCGCTTGGAAGCTTACGTTACCGTGAGCTGCCTGTAAATTTACGGCAGTTATCTTGTGCAAAAATTTGCCCAAAGTCCTACTAGTTGATCATGTTAATGTCAACATTATAACTGACGAAAATAAATACCTGACATTTGTTTCACAATCATTCTATTTGTGTAGACGGGGAGGTGTGAGAATCAACACTTGGTAGCGAAGTGACGACTTTAGCGGTACTGCTAGAGTTCCATGTCATATCGTGCATTTGTACATAATTATGGCGTTGTCATACGCGACATACTAATCCATTTTACCACAGAAAAATGTATTTGCCATGGAATGTTGTTGTATTGTACAATGAACTGGCACGAGGGAAGAAATATCATTCTGTTTGGCCTAGAAAATAAATGACAAGAAATCGTATTCGTCACTTTTAAGTAGGCAAGATCCCAGATGATGTTATTTTACATTTGGTTGCGAGAACATAATGCGAAACATAAACAGTTCAGTTCATAAATGTGCTTCAAATTACTTCATTTGTCAAAATTGTCCATTTTATTCCAATGTAAAATGCCACGGAGATCCAAATCGAAGTTTTGCTACTTCATACCTACAAGTATTAGTACTGACTCGGTTATTATTTTTAAAGGTGCTTGCATAATTCAGATGTTCCACAAGAGAAACTAGATGAAGACGCTGCCCCATCCCTGTCACTTTTCATATCCAAATGGCTGCGGGCTGTGACATGACAATTCTGCTTAGTACTCATATATTGCGAGTGTGAATAGCTGAGCCTGAAGGCATCATAGCAACTAACTCGTTCTTTGTTTTTGTTTGATTAAATGACTATGTTAAGCACAATATATTCACCAAAGTGTTTGTTCAAGTGTTTCGTTATCGCAGTTACAATTACAAATGCTGGCTGCGAACATTGAAGAAAGTAATTGTCAGAAACAATTACTTTCTATGAGTAACAGTTTGTTCAATGTTATAGATTAGATTCGTCTAGATAATCTTGTTTGAAATTGCGGGAATAATTCAGACAAAGCTCATAATAGTGTTCTTAAATGGCTGCATTCCGATACTTTTAGTATATTGTTTAATATAATTTGTAACATTTGTAAGTAGATTGCATTCACTAATAAATGGAATTCGTTCCTTCTGCTTTCAGAACACAAAATTATCAACCTGATACTTATCTGATACTGATATTAAAACATGGGTACATCTTTAAACTCGATGAACTTCGTCTTTCTGCAGGCACACTCCAATACATATCTTTTGACAACCTAAACAAAAGCCTGACATCTGTACTTTTGATTACATTCAAAAATAGTACATGCCCATCACTTACCGTCAACCTGAAGCGCCGGCTGATGAAGATATTCTACGTGGAATCACAGTTTTAACGATACTCGCCGGCGCACTGTAAAAAATACTTTTCACGGTCTAAAAGGTCACTCGGCTTTCAGACTGAGAACGGAAATCTCTAGCATCAAGCCATTGAGAGATAATTAAAAATGGCATAATACGTTAATTATTTGCCGCATTATCGATGAACAGTTGTTCGATTATGTTAAAATCATTTTATATTGTAGTATGGTACGTACCCCTGAGACCGCTCCCTGTTTGTGATTGTATTTGTCCTTTCTGTCTCTCCTCAAATTGATGTTGATAGTATGGTTGTGATGGTGAAGGTTTGTTTTTACGTCCACCTAATCGGCAATCTAATTTATTACGAGGATCTAACCGCCGATCTTGTTATTTCTGGAGTTTTATCATGGGCAATCTAGGTGTTTTGGTGTTTTCCATTGTCAATTCATCAAGTTTTTTTTTGTGCTTCTGTGTTTTATCATGGCCAATCTAGTTTTTTTCTTTGTATATCTTAGTTTTTTACTAGTTTTTTTGTGCTTTTGTGTTTTATCATGACCATTATATGTTTTTTAGTATTTCTTCCTTACAAATCTTAGTGGTTTATTAGCTTTTATGTGCTAATGTGTTCATTTTCCTTGTCCATCTTTTCCTTGTCCATCTTAGTGCTTTACTTGCTTTTCTTGTGCTTTTGTGTTTTTTTATGGCCAATCTAGGTTCTTTAGTGTTTATTTCCTTGTCAATCTTTGTGTTATACTAGTTTTAATGTGCCTCTGTGTTTATCATGACCAATCTAGGTTTTTAGTTTTTTTTTCCTTGTCAATCTTTGTGTTTTACTTGCTTTTTTGTGCCTCGGTGTTTATCATGGCCACTCTAGGTTTTTAGTGTTATTTTCCTTGTCAATCTTAGTGTTTTAGTAGCGTTTTATGTGCTTTTGCGTTCTATCATGACCGATCAATTTTCTTTAGTGATTTTTCCTTGTCAATCTTTGTGTTGTACTAGCTTTTTTGTGCCTCTGTGTGTATCATTGCCAATCTATTTTTTTGTGTGCATTTTCCCTGTCAATCTTAGTGTTTCACTAGCGTTTTTTGTGCTTTTGTGTTTTATCATTGGCAATCTAGTTTTACAGTGTTTTTTCCTTGTCAATCTTTTTTGTTGTGTTAGCTTTTTGGTGCCTCTGTGTGTATCATGGTTGATCTATTTTTTGTGTGTTTTCTTTTTCGATCTTAGGGTTTTACTTGCGTTTTTTGTGCTTTTGTGTTTTATCATGGCCAATCTAGGTTTTTTATTATTTCTTATCAACCTTCGTGCAACTGACTTGGCAATCTGAACTATTTTACGTGATATATTCAAGAATTGAACGTGATCTTTACCGACTAGTCAATGTTGTGCTTTCTCTTCGTCAATCGTTACATTTAAACTGTCACCTGCTTTCTTCTGTCAATCTTATGTTCTTTTCCATACCAACTCCTCGTCAATCTATCATACGTGCTATCTCCGCTGCAATCTTTAAATTTTCGTGCAACCGATTCGTCCACCGCAACTATTTGTGTGCTACTTTCAATAATTGAACGGGTGATGTTTGGAAAACCGCCCATCGAGGATTTCTATCGTAATGAAAAGTTCTGGGTGGCCGTCATTCTAGCTTTTTTTTAGTGCTTTCTTCTCGTCAAACTTGCTTTTTCACATGTCTACTTTCTGGGAATCTGTTCATCTACGTGCTACCTGTCGTTAATCCGCGTTAATCCTAATTTTTAGTCAGTTTTCTTTAGTTTTTGAATATATTATTACTCTAATATTTATTATTTGACTATTCTAAGATTTGTTCAGTATATGGGTATTTGTAATTTGTTGAAAATGTTCTCTGAGTAGTTTCTTACTGTCTGGATATTTGTGAGTATTTTTTTATTTGTGTTTTTTGAGTATCTGGTTATGTGTGAGTAACCTTTTTTATTATTTTTATTATTGTGTTGACTATGTGGGTATTTGTGAGTATTTTTTTAGAGTATATGTGAATAACCTGTCTTCGGGTATTTTCTGCGTTTTTACTATCCGGTTATTTGTGAGTATTATTTTTTCTGAGTACGTCAGTTTCGAATAGATGTAACGGCGAAGTGTTTATGCAATTTATTAGAACAAGTGGTGAAGTGGAACATTTTATCGTATGTGTCATTACTGAGTCTACTCTTTGCATCGATGTACTATTCCATTCATTTCCCAACATGAACTGCTTAACGAATGAGTGTTTGCTCGTCCGGCTCATAAACATACCTCAAATGCGGTTGCATATTAAACGGGTCGCTATCCCTGGCGCTAAATTCTTTTATAGCTCACGTCAGATCAACCCCTATCATCTCCGCCAACTGCCTTATCAGGCCCAAGTTGTTCCGACAACCTACCTACGGTACTATTTTTTAACAGCGAACATCCACACCGTTCCTCAGTCACACCAGCCACTGTGAGATCTGCCAGTGTCATTCTGGCGAAAATCTTTTTCTCTCACGTCAGAATCAG
>SDVV010003552.1:0-21232 GCA_016164225.1 Gammarus roeselii | reverse complement strand
ATGATTTGTTTGCCACTATATAATTTACACAAGTCAGGAAAATGGGAGTGTAAGTTAGGTGTAAGAGGAGCGAGCACAGTCAAGCCACCAGTCGGAATCGGGGTCGAGTCAACACTGACTCTCTTAAACTATCACTTGCTGCTCCGTACATTTCACTTCCGCCACAAGCGTGGCCTATGGTGTTGTTGTCCCTGTACCGGGCGTCGTCTTGATTGCTGTATGCGCCCAAATGATTTCCGTTCGCTTCAGATCAGCTTGTTTGCTGCTCATAGATTCTCTTATTATAAATTACCTTGTTGGACTCCCGACCTTCCGGCCAGCGCATATTTAATGTAATAGGGATGTTATTGCCTACCGTCTACTTGCCGGAAATCTTCTTCGCTACGCATTGACATTGCCCAGGTATGGGGACATGACACCTTTCTATTAGGGGTTACACCATACAACCGTATTATACAGGACCGAACATTGGTTTCTATTATGGTCAGTAACATCATTTATATTTACCATGCTATGTACAATTTATTTCCAGCCATGTATCGATCAACTGGGCGACTCTCTCTGCCAGAGCGTCTTGGTTGGTCTTTACTTGGTATTTCCTGTATTGGTTCGTTTTGTATTGCGGGTGTGTCAAGCATTCGATGACTAGATTCATCACCGCATCCATACCGATCATTCACAATCGCTTTGCTGCTAGCATTCTAATTTTGCATTCTCAAGCATTCTTCCATACAAATGTTCCCTTTAGTCACGTCGTCACGAGGTTGGGTGTTTTCTGGTAACAGCTGTTCGACATGTCTAGTCCATATAACATCTTGTTTAGTTACCTAAATTTTGTACATATTAATACCATTTTTTTTCCTTAACAACGCCATCTACCCATTTAGGGCCTTGTCTCAAGTTTAGCTCATGTACATTGTCCCCTACTTGGAACATGGTAATACTTACAGGCTTTTTATGACATTTCTCCGGGGCTTGTCTAGGGCTCCTTCGCTCCTTTTCCGTTACATACACTCTACCATTTATTGATACAGCTAGAGCAACGCCCGTCACGGAATGTGGGGTGTTGCGATAATGTAATAACACACGGCTTAACCGTTCTTTTACAGTACCTGTGGCTTTCCTCATGCTACTTTTAATTATGCCTACGCTGCGTTCAGCTTGACCATTTGAGCTTGGGTGATAAGGTGCAGGCCTCACATGCTCAATAGCCCTTTGCGCTAGGTAGTTTTTAAATTCTTCAGGTGTGAATGAGCTACTATACTATGGAGGCATGTAAGCCATTTCGAGAAAATATTGTATCTAACACCTCTGTTGTAACTTCCGTACTTACACTTTTCGCTACCTCTGCCTCAATATAACTGGTTAGTGCGCAAACCACGACTAAGATAATTTTATCTTGAAACAAACAATGGTCGATGTGTAACCTCGACCATTTGATTTGAGCCTCATTTCCACCGGAGCCTCAACGTAAGTCATAATAGGCTCCATGTAGGGCGTGACCGTGATTGATTCAGGTAAGTTTGCACGGCCTCGCGTGCGAAATTATTAGTCTTGCCAAGATGAAATCAAGAACATATTTCAATTGTGGCACATTCGCATTCTAGCGCGTACAAGAGAGTAAAGAGTTAACGCGTATCTTGGTGGCAACAGGGGCAAGGTGGCGCGTTTGGTCCTATGTCGACCTCCATCAGGTGGTTTTGAGTTATCCACGTGTGTCCCGTGCACAAGCGGTTGATGAACACTTGGTATTTTATGTTGGTGATCTTTGTTTCTCATTTTCCGACTGAGGGTTCGACTGAAAGTATTTTTTGTCCACTCTGTTGCCCCATTTCATCCCATTGGGATGGTAAATGGGAGTTGATAATAGGGAACCAGTCCCGGTAATGTATTGCGAAATATTGTTCTTGGTGAGTTGATGACAGTTTAGCAAGCGAGTCCGCAAGTTCTTTTCCTCTTATTCTCCTGCGTACAGAGATCCAGCAGAATTCAACTGCCTGACCCGTCTCGGACATCACAGAAAGATTGTGCTGTAGTTTACGTAGAACGAGATGTTGGTAGTGAAGCGTTTTAAGCTGGGTGATGACACTCAGACTGTCTGAGAATACGACGTATTTGGGGAAACAATCTGTTTTGGCAATAGGGATAGCTAGTTCGAGTGCGTGGAGCTCCACAGAGAACACGGAGGCCTCTTGTGGGAGGGTGGCTGAGAGTGGGATGTTCCCGCACACGGCGGCGGCTCCCACTCCGTCCGCGGTTTTGGAGCCGTCAGTGTATATACGGCGGTGATCTAAATATTCTTCCTCAAATAGTCTTAGGAATTCCTGCCGGTACGCGTTGGTTGGAGTTGTTGCTTTAGGGTACACTTGCAGGTCTAGGTTGACCGGTGGTGGGTTGATCATCCATGCTGGTGTGTTAATTTGAAGAATTTGGTAGGAGAATTAAGGTTCAATAGCTTTACGATTGATGTTCAGCGAGGCCGAAGGTTGACAACACGTAGGGAAAACGGTAGGTATATATTCTTTTTAGCCGCAAAAATGCGCTCATCTCGACCATTTGTTTATGGGTTTTGGTGATTCTCTCTTTGAAGTCTGCTTAGGGTTTATCTGGCATTCGCCACGCATTTGCTGCGTATATTAATGAAGTTCTCAATGTCTTCATCTATCTTAGGATACCATACCAACGAACGGGCAATCCCTTTCATTGCCGAAATGCCTGGATGATTTACATGTAGCAGTTTTAAGACCTAGTGTCTGTAGCGTTGTGAAATCACCACCCTGTTACCATACATTATGCAGTTATTGAACAGTGACAGGTTATCCTTAGCTTTCTGGAATGGTTTTATGACCTCTTCAACCGTTGTTGGGAGCCCATGCATAATTTAATGCCTGACTTGTGATAGCTGTGGATCATTTTGGGATTCCACGCTCAACAACAATACGAGGTCAGTGGGTTCCAAGTCATCTTTTGACTCTGCTAACGGCAGTCGTGATAGACAATCGCCAATGCAATTTGATTCGCCAAGAATATGCGCGATTGTGTAATTACATTGACTCGGTCTCAAGTTCCATCTTTGTAGTCTTGCACTGCAATTGACTGGCATAGGGTTTTCACGCCCTATTAGTTTCAATAATGGTTTGTGGTCAGTGCAAATTTGAAATCTGCCTCCCAATATGTAATCACGGAATCTCTCAACTCCAAACATGACTGCTAATGCCTCTTTGTCAATTGCAGCGTAACTCTTTTGGGTACTAGTTAATGTCTTTGAGACCAATTGAACAGGCATGAAAGCCTCGTTGTGTTTTTTGAATAAAACTGCAGCTATACCGTAGTTGCTAGCATCGGTCTCAATTGCTGTTTCGAGATTTGATTCAAACAATTTTAATATTTTAGTACGTTTAAAAATATTTTTAATGGTCTCATAACATGACTGATGACATTCCTCCCGCACGAATTAAGCTTTTTTTCAGTAGAGCGCAAATTGGTGCGAATGCACTGCTGGAATTAGGAATGAATCTACTGTAATAAGTACACAATCCCACAAAACTCTGTACTTCTTTGACATTTGATGGGCAAGGTGCCTCAAGGTGCCTCTTCAGAGGGCTGGGTCGTGCCCCCTCGTTTGTCAACACATGACCTAAGTACTCAACACTTCACCGTGAAATAACAGGACTTGCTGTTATTTATTTGGACACCTGCGCCCTGTATAGCTGTGAATACCTTGTCTAATACCTTTAAATGTTCTTCCTGCGTTTTAGTGGGTACTGATACATCATCCACTTAACATATTGTATTGGGAGTAGAGTACGTATGTACGAATATGCCCTGGATATCAGCTGTACGAATATGCTCTGGATAACCGCTTTACAAATATGCCCCGGAGATGCGCTGTACAAATATGCCCTGCGTGGTGGGTAGGGGAGGGGAGTCAGGCTCGCAAGATAGGGGCTACGAATATTGATTGTTGGCCTGGTACATAGTAGGTAAGCTGTATGTGTGATTTAATTATCTTTTAATAGGATAATTTTATATCGTGGTATTTAGTATCGTAGGCATCATCCCTGTTATTTCAATGGGTTTGTATTGCTGAATCATAATTTTATTTATTGTATTATTGAACGATGTAGTTACCGTTGTAACAGGAGGTCGTTGTTCGACCGTTTTCTAATGTAGGTTTGTTGACCCAAATACCTATTAGTGAAATTCGGAATTATGTGCGTGGCTTATTTATATAAATCAAAAGTTATAGTATTTCATTAAATCCATCCGCTATTTCACCTTGTATGTATATATATTTCATCAGGACACCGCGTTAAGAATCAAATAGTAGGCGCAGATACGTTCACGTATTTTCAATCCCTATATCTATGGGCAATGAAACAAGTTTTAGATCATATTTATATAATTATTACATAGTTACATAGGAGCATTATTATCATTTACGTCAATCGATTTTCATCATTTCAGTAGCGGTTGCAGGGGTATACGTTTCACGTATTTTTCAATGCGTACGACTATGGATAATGAAACATGTTCAGGTTTATTATTTATTTTTTTACTGCATGGTTACATAGGAACTATTACATAAATAAACAGTCATCTGGAAATGGTACCACTTGACTCGCTAGCGGCAGACCTCTATCCGTTAATGTCATACAGAGACCTTCTCTCGAGTCGTACTCCTCTCGTGTCCCTGCCTAATAGCCAGATTAAATTTTTACAAGTCAGTTTACGATACCTTTAATCACTTGCCAAGTTTCTGGTAGGAATATCGTTATAACACATTTGGACATTCAGTAGGGAACCCCCCTCGTCAAAAAATTGGATACGCTTTAGAAAATTGGGTGAGATAAGCTTACTCGTATAAATTAATGTCCGTTCGCGGTGTTAGGGTTTATTGAATTGGCATATCCGCAAAAAATGCTAGCTTGGTACATATCGATTTGACCGTATGTAAGGGAATTTATTCTTTTTAGTAGTAAATTGTATTGTAGTATTTATTCGATTTGGCCGTGTGTACAGTTTTATATTGTGTCGAAGTCACCGTTATTATTAGATCTTTATTTTTATTACATAGTTACATCTAGGAACATTTACATATAACGAACATTTACATCAATCTAATTTCATCATTTTAGGAGTGGTTGCAAGGTTCCCGTTCACACATTTTCAATCCGTACGACAATGGACAATGAAACATGTTCAAGTATATATTTGATTATTTATTATATGGTTACAGAGGAACATTTACCTATAGGGATCATTTACATATTAGGAACTTTTAGAAAATATGATTTGAAGACGTGGAAATACTTTCATCATTTACTCGACTGCACACGCCAAAGACGGCCTCTCCCTACTTACGTCTCTTCCATGTTAAATCCATTTGTACATCGACATCATCATAACCCAAGACACATCGCTTCCTCTTTTTAGTGACGGTACGTTCAACTTCAATGGATTTTTGAAAATGTCTGGATGGCCATAGGCAAGAGGTGTGCATGCATCGAAATAGTAGCGTTTTTTTTCAAATTTACGGAGTCAATTTTGAATAGTGCGTACAGTTTGAAGCAGGCACGCTTGCGCGCGAATGTTGTGTATGGTCTCAAAGTGTGTGTATGTTACCTGTGTATGTATGTCTCTGTATTGTTCATGTCTCATTTTAGCTTGTGTCTGGTAATTGACACCCTTAGCAGCTGATTTTGTGGCGTCGGACTCGAGCAACATGCTGTAACACTTTAGTTGCAAGCAAATGTTTTCACTCGGGTAGTCGTCGGCTGTTTCGCTTTTCAGCAGCCAAAGCTGCCCTTTCTTCGTTTCATCGTACAAGAGATGATTTTTCGGGTAGTTGGAGAAGTCCATGTATTCACCCAGAGGAGCTTGCCGCACTTCCGCCTCTATGTCGACCACACCTTCGAACTGGAGCAGCAATGAGTCTGTGTCCGAGTAGATGAGCGAGACGTTGTCACCGTAGCGTGGTTTCAAAGTGTCATAAAAAAAATGTACACTTTTCCTTTAGCTTCAGTTTGGAGCTGATGAGATATAAATCTATGATACCTTAGGTAACTGAGTGCAATTTCAATTGCATAATATCTATCGCAGTTGTAATAAAAGGCAGGAGGCGTTGTATTGCATTTCATTGCAAGTCATGCTGCATAACTGCAATTTCAATATTAGCTATTCGAGTTAAATTCAGGATATTACAAACAAATATTTATATGATAAATTCTGTTGATATTTGGTTTATAACACATTTTTATTAGGGAATTACATGGGTTTATCACTAATTCGACAACATAACAATTCACTCCGAAAATCGACGTGAGCAGCTGTACGGAACATAAGTAATTGACTGACTTCGACTTCCCTCTCCGGTTTTATCTTGATCTGCAGTATCAAAGGCACTCGACAGCTTCTTTATCGATGATAAGCATTAATTCTCACCTGAAGGTCCCACCTCATTATATTGGCGTAGGATTTATCATTTGGGTGTTTTTTTTTCTCTGGTCTATTGGGTTCTAGACTGCTGCCCTTAGTACACATTTTAGAGAGACGGGTACCTCTGAGAGTATTGTATGCATCACTTCAAAACCTATCCTTATAACCAATTCTTTGTTTCTAGTCTCCAGCGAGCCTTTTTTTAACACTATTTTTTTAATTATTGTTACATGTTTATGACATCGAATAGTTTCAGTTTTTTCTTACTGGCCCCGACATTCCCATTCAGTATATTTCCGCAAATATCCGAAATATACCTAATTCTCCTAGCACTCAAACGTTTGAGACATAATTGTCTCTTCATGTTTCATTTCCACAATTTTGAAACAAAGTCAGATATACATTTTACACTTTTTATAATTGAAACCGTTTTATTATCTCATTTGATAATTCGGTTCCCCTCAACTTTATCAGTTTTTTCTTCACATTACATATCCTCGGTATCACTGTCACACGTTTCAATATCACTGATACTGGTGTCCATTCCACGTAATGGGTCCCACGTTTTTCCCCATATTTTCGTTATTTCCATTTCGCCTAAGGTTTGGGGCTTCTCCCCTCATTCGATTTAGCCATTTTCACCCAATCTTTATACTCTCTACGTTTGGATGTTAGATCTCATTATTTTGGAAACCCAGTTCCGGCTTATTCTGTTTTATCAATACGCCCTTTGCATCCTTAGAGCTTGTGTTTTCTCGTTCATTTTTTAGGATTATCATATCCAAGATAATGGTGACCTTTGAGATGACGCCAAAACCCGAACGTGGAGCTTGATTTGCATAGTTTTATCTTCGTCGTGCTAATAACACATACCCCCGTATTTTCCTTTCTGTTAAAATATTTCCATATCAAACTTGGCGACATCCTTCTACAACGAAAGCAGACCGTTAACTGAATGAGTACAAATCTGATTCCAATTGTATATAAACTTTTACATGCATTTACACGATCGAAGGCATCACCCGTGCCGGCACTGTCACGGCACCATGTAGGCATTTACACACATTTGCACTAATATACAGGATCGTTCACCATCTGTATCATTTTACTATAGATCTGTGATGTAATGACAACAGTCAACATAAATCTAGATTATAAATCACCTTTCAGCTACCTAATTAGCGATTCATTTATCAATGTACGATAACAAAGCCTAAATAAAACCAATTCAAAACCAAATCAAAACCAAGACAAAACGATAACCAAACGAAAACAAATTTAGCATTGTCAGATACGTTAGTAGCTAACCTAACCAATCACACCAATAAATACATATTTCATGCATATAAAATGTAATTATTCAGGGATTTATTCGTTAACCATATCAAATCACTCCACATGGTTCTATTTTACGTACAATTTTTAAATACCAAACAACACACACCAGGTACACATACATACACGCGTCGCATATGCAGAGCCGGTCACGGCATTATGTAGTCGTTTTTAGGTTCGGCACCGGTACAATGTAGGCATTTAAACACATTTGTGCAAAAAGGGTTAACAAACACTGCCAGATGCAATAATACATAGGCAAATTAACCTACTCATCTAAACCAAAATTTATGTATTTACATTCAAGTTTGATGGTTATGTATTTTATTTAGTCATTATTTATATGCGATATACGTATCAAATCCCTCCACATAGCTCTATTTTAGGTAGCTTTTTTTTGCAATATCACACACAATGTAGACACATACACACATTTGTACGCATATACAGGGGCGGTTAACACTTGTAGTTTTTACCTCCGATCTGTGATTTTTTCCATTAGAACAACATCCCTACTCGTGTTACAAGATATTTAATGTGGATCAGCTTCACAGCATTTTTGGTTAGAATAACTAGTCATCCTAACCTAACTTAACCTATTGTATCCAAGAATTATGTATTATCGATCAACTTTTCATGCTTGCATATGATTTTAATTTTTTTAGGATAAATGCATAACAAATATCTCCACTTGACTCTACATTTTGATCTATCCTTTGCAGTTTTGATACACCTAAGTTTTGATCTAGCAAATTTCATCCGTTTTCATGGATAATTACATCGTTGTTTGATAGTTATAGCTATTTGTTCATATAATTCTTGATTTTTGATTTGACACAATTCTTCATCACGTATACATGTTACTCACACCCATCAAAAACCTAACCTAACCTCATGTATGGTTTTCAGTCGTTGATAAATACATATGAACCCCTCCTCACGACTCTAAATATCACTTTAACATATAAGTTATTTATTTCGTTGGCACTCTCGACCCATATTGGTTAGCACAGCGGCCCTCATTTTCAATCTTAGATGGTTTGAATAATACAAGCATTTCATATTTGAACCCAGGTTCACGCAAACGAACACTTCGTCTCATACTAGGTCTACCACATTTACTTCAATATCTCCTGACACTACATCCTTTGACGACTTGCACGTCGGATTTGCTTTATCTTTCCTATAATACTCATATTCTTGACGATGACTTCATGTCCGATGTTGCCGTACATTACTAGTGGATTTATGTTCATTTTTTTTGCACAGATTACAGACCCCCGTCACCACATTACTTTCGAACAAGCGATGTCTCAAGCTAAACCCCATCCTTCCACAACATAATCACAATCTTGACTGAGCAAGATCTGATCTGACTCTGATGTGTATCCTACCAATCTGTAATACATCTAGATCATTTACCCCGAGACAGGTTTTTGGGTATAGTTTCACGCCTTGAAACATATTCCTCTACGAAATTCGACAATTCGATGTTATCTCCGACTAACTGACATGATGTATTTTATTGCAATTCATTGCTCAACCTTCGAGTTTAGGATAGTACAAACATATGATAAAGGATTTCCATGGTTCATTATTAGTTTTATTTGCATTATTTACAGACTTTGCAGGCATAATCAATGGCATCCACCTCGTTTTTGTATATGAAGCAGCATTGTCCGTACATCCAGCCATACCCATCATCTCGATAAACCAGTTTCCTCTCAAAATCATTCATATACTCCATCATATCTTTGATACGAATGCTGAAGGATGTTCCGTTCCCGTGAGTCCACAAATACAGTTCTTCTTCTTGAACCTTAATTATTTGAAACTTTTCCAATTCAAAGTCATTCTGATCGTCATCATCGAGAAATTTTTGCATACGATCCAGATTTTCTTTTATTCTTAGGTGCAATTTGTTTTCCACTCCCCCAGCTTTATTACTGTCATGATGATTTTCCTCTTGGATCATATAAATTTCGAGATTTGCTCTCTTATTTCCCTTAAGCTTTGTTTTATACGACTGAAATGTATCAACATTAGCTACCCAAAGCCGAATTCCTTTTCCCTTCGTCCATTTATAAATGATATCTCCCACTCTTTTGATTCTTGTTTTACCCGTTCTGAGATAATTGCTATTTTCAAGATTGGTCAATATTTGTACGATCCAACTCAAATCAACTTCTGAAATTTCGCTATCCAACACTTGTAAACAAATTTCTGAGATGTGAATATTCATTTTGTTTATTCCGAACCGTAACACTGACTTCAGTCTCAGTATGCCGTTAGCTATTATAATGCGAGATCATTTTTTTTTTGGCAAAACATTAGGCCTATCATCGCTCGCCTTAGTCATCAACTGTCTATGTATGTATGTATGTTTGTATGTATGTATGTATGTATGTATGTATGTATGTATGTATGTATGTATGTATGTATGTATGTATGTATGTATGTATGTATGTATGTATGTATGTACGTGTATAGGTTTGTGTACATATGGGCATGTGTATGTTCAAGCGTATGTACGCGTACATGAGTTAAAAAAAAAGTATAACAAAATATAAAAATCAATACAATTTTGAAATCCAAAATATCAGTAAAATTTTACATTTTCCGACTCCCGGACCTCTCGTTTGTAGCCAAGTTATCACTTAAATAGGCCAACTTGTCTTTGTCCGGGCGTCGAAAAATGTGAAATTTTATCGAAATTTTGAATTTTGAAATTGTATTGACTTTTAAATTTTGTTATACTTTGTTTTAAACTCATGTACTCGTACATAAGCTTGAATATACAGATGCACATACATGCACAGCCCTATACACGTATATACATACATTCACAGTTGATGACCAAGGTGAGCGATGATAGGGCTTCTGTTTTGCAAAAAAAAACATCAAATCGCACTATAATAGCTAACTGCACATCGAGACTGGAGTCGTTGAGATCAAGCGGAGACGCACGTTTCGTCTTGGAATAAACAAAATGAATATTCACATCTCAAAAATTTGCTTACAAGTTTTGGATAGAGAAATCTTTGAAAATGATTTGAGACGGATTGAACAATATTGACTACTGTTGAAAATAGCAGTTATCTCAGAATGGGTAAAACAAGAATCGGAAGAGTGGGAGATATCCTGCATACATGGATGAAGGAAAAAAGAAGTCCGCTTTGGGTTACTAATGTTGACACATTTCAGTCGTATGAAACAAAATTTAAGGAAAATAAGAAAGCAAATCTCTAAATTGATAAGATCCAAGTAGAAAATCATCATTACAGTAATAAAGCAGAGGTAAGGGCTAATAAATTGTACCTAATAACAAAATAAAATCTGGATCGTACGCAAAAATTTTTCAATGATGACGATCAGAATGACTTTGAATTGGAGAAGTTTCGAATTGTTAAGGTTCAAGAAGAAGAAAATCTACATTTGTGGACTCACGGGAACAGAACATCCTTCGGTACTAGTATCGAAGATATGATGGAGTATATGAATGATTTTGAGAGGAAACTGAAAAATAGTGATGATGGGTATGATTGGATGTACGAACCATTCTGTTTCAAATCAAAAACGAGGTAAATGTCATTGACGACACCTGCAAGGTCTGTAAATAATGTAAATAAGACTAATAATAAACCATGAAAATCCCTTATCATATGTTTATATCATCCTAAACTCAAAGGTTAAGCAATTAATTGCAATAAAATACATCAAGTCAGTTAGTCGGAGGTAACATCGAATTGTCGAATTCGGTAGAAGAATATGTTTCAAGACGTGAAACGATACCCATAAACCTGTCTCGGGGTAAATGTTCTATATGTGTTATTGATTGGTAGGATATCATTCAAAATCAGATCAGATCTTGCTCAGTCAAGATTGTGATTCTGTTGTGGAAGGATAGGGTTTAGCTTGAGACATCGTTTGTTCGAAAGAAATGAGGTAACGAGAGTCTGTTCTCTGTGCAAAAGAGAAATAAAATGGAATGAACATAAATCCACTAGTAATAGGTGGTGGCATCTGAAACGAAGACATCGTCACGAATATGAATATTATGGGAAAGATAAAGCAAATCAGACGTGCAAGTCGTCAAAGGATGTAGTGTCAGTAGATATTGAAGTAAATGTGGTAGATCTAGTATGAGACGGAGTGGAGTGTTCGTTTGTGTGAAACTGGATACAAATATGAAATACTTGTAACATTCAAACCATCTAAGATTGAAAATGGGGGCCACTGAGCTAACTAATAGGGGTCAAGAGTGACAACGAAATAAATAACATAAATGTTGAAGTGATATTTAGAGTCGTGTGGAGAGGTTCATATGTATATAACAATGACTGAAAACCATACATAAGGTAAGGTTAGGTTAGGTTAGGTTAAGGTTTTTGATGGGCGTGAATAACATGTAAAAGTGATGTAGAATTGTGTCAAATCAAAAATCATATGAAAAATAGCTATAACAATCAAACAACGATGTACTTAACTATGAAAATGGACGAAATTTGCTTGATCAAAATTGAAAGTTTGTATCAAAACTGAAAAGGATAGATCAAAATGTAGATTCAAGTGGAGATATTTGTTATGCAATAATCTAGAACACTGAAAATCATATACAAGCATAAAAAGTCGATCGATAATAATTCTTGGATGATTAGTTCTTTTAAACTAACATGCCGCGAAGCTGATCCACATTAAATATCTTGTAACACAAATAGGGATGTTGTTCTAATGGAAAAAAAATCACAGATCGGAAGTAAAAATACTACATATGTTAACCGCCTCCGTATATGCATACAAATGTGTGCATGTGTCTACATTGTGTGTGATATTACAAAAAAAGCGACGTAGAATAGAGCCATGTGGAGGGATGTGATATGTACAACGCATAAAAATAATGACTAAACATGATACATAACCATCAACTTGAATGAAAATACCTAAGTTTTTATTAAGATGATTAGGTTTGGTACCCTAGGAAATTAGTGCATCTGGCAGTGTATGGTAACTATTTTTGCACATATGTGTGTAAATGCCTACATTGTACCGGTGCCGACCATAAAAACGACTACATTATTCCGTGACCAGCCCTGCATGTGCGTACAACGCGTGTATGTGTGTGTACCTGGTGTGTGTGTGGTATTCAAAAAAGGTACGTAAAATAAAACCATGTGGAGTGATTTGATATGGATAACGAATAAATCCTTGAATAATTATAATTTATATGTGTGAAATATGTAATTCTTGGTGAGATTGGTTCGGTTAGGTATTAACATATTTGTCATTAATAAATTCGTTTTGTTCTCGTTCTGATTTGGTTTTGAATTGGTTTTATATTGGTTTTGATATCGTACTTTTATATATGAATCGCTCATTATGTAGCTTGGGCGTGATTTATAATCTAGATTTTTGTTGAGTAGGTCATTACATAACAGATCTATAATAAAATGATAGAGATGGTGAACGATCCTGTATATTAGTGTAAATGTGTGTAAATGCCAACATGGTGCCTGAACAGTGCTGGTACAGGTGATGCCTTCGATCCTGCATATGCATGTACAAGTATAAATAAAATATGACACAGATTTGTACCCATTCATTCAACGGTCTGCTTTCGTTGTAGAAGGATATCGCCAAGTTTGATATGAAAATTGCTTAACAGAAAGGAAAATACAGGGGTATGTGTTATTCGCACTGCGGAGATGAACTATGTCAGTCAAGCTCCACGTTCGGGTTTTGGCGTCATCTCAAATGACGCCATTATCTTGAATATGATCATTTTCAAAATGAACGAGAAAACACAAGCTCTAAAGATGCAACGGGCGTATTGATAGAACAGAATAAACCGGAACTGGGTTTCCGAAATAATGAGGTAAAGAGTGCTCAACAGGGTGCGAGCAGTAAAGTAAATGCTTTATCTCTAACATCCAAACGTAGAGAGTATAAAGTTGGGTGAAAATGGCTAAATCGAATAGGGGGAGAAGCCCCAAACCTTAGACGAAATGGAAATAACGAAAATATGTGAAAAAGCGTGGGATACATTACGCGGAATGGACACCAGTATCAGTGATATTGAAACGTGTGACAGTGATACCGAGGACATCTCATGTGAAGAAAAAACTGATAAAGTTGAGGGGAACCGAATTATCAATTGGGATAATTAAACGGTTTCAAGTATGATAAGTGTAAAAAGTATATCTGACTTTGTTTCAAAATTGTTGGAAATGAAACATGAAGAGAGACAACAATGTCTCAAACGTTTGAGGGCTAGGAGAATTAGGTATATTTCGGATATTTGCGGAAATATACTGAATGGGAATGTCGGAGCCAGTAAGAAAAACCCTGAAACAATTCGATGTCATAAACATATAACAATAATTTAAAAATTTGCGTTGAGAAGAAGCTTGATGAAGACTAAAAAACAAAGTATTGGTTTCATGGATGGGTTTTGAAGTGATGCATACAATACTCCCAAAGGTACCCGTCTATCTAAAATATGTAATAAGGGCAGCAGTCTAGAACCCAATAGACAAGAGAAAGAACACACCCAGGTGATAAATCCTACACCAATATGATGAGGCGGGACCTCCAGGTGAGAAATAATGCTTATCATCGATAAAAAAGCCGTCGAGTGACTTTGGTACCACAGATCAAGATAAGAACAGAAAGGGAAGTCGAAGTCAGTCAATTACTCATGTTCCGTACAGTTGCTTGCGTCGATTTTCGGAGTGAATAGTTTCGTTGTCGTATAAATGATAAGCCCGTGTAATTCCCTGATAAAAATGGGTTATAAATCTAATATCAATAAAATATATCCTATAAATCTTTGTTTTTAATATCCTAAATTTAACTCGAATGGCTAATATTGAAATTGCAGTTATGCAGCATGACTTGCAATGATTTGCATTACAACGCCTTCTCCCTTGCATTACAAATGAGATAGATATTATGCAATTGAAATTGCACTCAGTTACCTAAGACATCGTAGATATATATCTCATCAGCCCCAAACAGTAGCTAAAGAAAAAGTCTACAGCTTCTTTTATGACACTGAAACCACGCTACGGTGACAACGTCTCGCTCATCTACTCGGACACAGACTCGTTGCTGCTCCAGTTCAAAGATGTGGTCGACATTGAGGCGGAAGTGCGACAAGCTCCTCTGGCTGAATACATGGACTTCTCCAACTACCCAAAAAATCATCCCCTGTACAATGAAACGAAGAAAGGATAGCTGGAGCTACTGAAAAGCGCAACAGCCGACGACTACCCGAGTGAAAACATTTGCTTGCAACCAAAGTGTTACAGTATGTTGATCGAGTCCGACGCCACAAAATCAGCTGCTAAGGGTGTCAATTACCAGACACAAGCCAAAATCAGTTATGAACAATACAGAGACATACATAACCTGAAAACATACACACACTTTGAGACCATACACATCATTCGCGCGCAAGCGTGCCTGCTTCAAACTGCACGCACTATTAAAAATTGTCTCGGTATATTTGAAAACAAACGCTACTATATCGATGCGTGCACACCTCTTGCCAATGACCATCCAGACATTCCAAAAAAATCCATTGTAGTTGAACCTACCGTCACTAAAAAGAGAAAGCGATGTGTCTTGGGTGATGATGATGTCGATGTACAAATAGATTTAACATGGAAGAGACGTAAGCAGAGTTATTGGTTTGTGTAGTCGGGTGAATGGTGAAAGTATGTCTACGTCTTCAGGTTATATTCTCTAAAAAATTCCTAATATGTAAATGATCCTTATATATAAATGTTCTTATGTAACCATGTATTAAATAATTAAATGTATACTTGAACATGTTTCATTGTCCATTGCCGTACGGATTGAAAATACGTGAACGTAAACCCTACAACCGCTCCTAAAATGATGAAATTAGATTGATGTAAATGTTCCTTACATGTAAATGTTCCTAATATGTAGCTATGTAATAAAAAAATTAATTTAATAATAACGGTGACTTCGACACAAAATAAAATGGTATATACAGCCAAATCGATTAAATACTACGATACCATATACTATTAAAATGAATAAATTCCTTGACATACGGCCAAATCGATATGCACCAAGCTAGCATTTTTTGCGGATATGCCAATTCAATGAACCCTAACACCGTTGACGAACATTAATTTATTCGAGCAAGCTTATCCCACCCAATTTTCCGAAGCGTATCCAACTTTTTGCCGAGGGGGGTCCCCTTCTGTATATCCAAATGTGTTACAAAGATATCCCTACCAGCGACGCGGCAAGTGATTAAAGGTATCGTAAACTGACTTGTAGATATTTAATCTGGCTATTAGGCAGGGACACGAGAGGAGTGCGAATCGAGAGAAGGTCTCTGTATGACTTTAACGGATAGAGGTCTGCCGTTAGCGAGCCAAGTGGTAACATTTACCAATGACTGTTCCTTGCATGTTAATGTTCCTATGATACCATGTAATAAATCAATAAATAATGAACTTGATCATGTTTCTTTATCCATAGTCGTACGCATTGAAAAATACGTGAAACGTTTACCCTTACAACCGCTCATGATAGAATGAAAATCAATTGATGTAAATGATGTAAATGCTCATATGTAACTATGTAATAATTATATAAACATGATCTAAAATTTGTTTCATTGTCCACAGATATACGGATTGAAAATACGTGAACGTATCTGCGCCTACTATTTGATTCTTAACGCGGTGTCCTTATGAAACTCTGAAAATCTATACACATACAAGGCGAAGAAGCGGATAGATTTATTCAAATACTTTACCTTTTGCTCTATATTAATAAACCACGTACATAATTCTGAATTTCCCTGACACGTATTTGGGTCAACAAACCTACATTAGATACCGATCGAGCAATGACCTCCTGTTATAACGGTAACGACATCGTTCAATAATACCATACGTAAAATAATGATTCAGCAATACAAACCCATTGAAATAACAGAGGTGCCTACGATACTATATACCACGATATAAAATTATCCTATTAAAAGATAATTAAATCATACACACAGCTTACCTATACTATGTACCAGGCCAACATCCCATGCGGATATGCCAATCAACTAAACTATAAATCATACAATAACACTTACCATTTACAACACCTACTTACAATCCATTATTAATCATAAACAATCAATATTCGCAGCCCTTATCTCGCGCGCTTGACTCCCCCTCCTCTACCCATCATTCAGGGCATATTTGTTCAGCGGATCTCCAGGACATATTCGTACAGCGGATATCCAGGGCATATTCGTACAGCGGATATCCAGGGCATATTCGTACATAAACTCTACTATTGGGTACGCTAGAAAGAACTTGCAAAATGAAGCACTGGAACATTGCACTAGCTGAGGATATGCCAAACGGTAAGTAATTATACTGGAAAAGTCCCTCTGACGTATTAATGACTGTATTTTTTGGACTCAGCGTCTAACAGAAGTTGTAGGTATGCGTTTTGCAAATCAATACGCGAAAATACTTTTGCCTCTCCAATGTTTCTTAGCACGTAGTCATGAGTAGGCATTGGATACGTTTTCGTTTTCGTGAATTTATTGATGGTTAACGTGTTGTTGCCGCACAGTCATATTTTACCAGTGGGCTTTAAAACTGCTACAACGGGACAAGCCCAATCAGAGTGATTCAGTCTTTCAATTACTCTAGCACTCTCCAAATTCGTTAGCTCTTCCTTTACAAGACATCTGTATCGAAATGGAACGCTTCGTGGTCTATAGAACATGGGTTTACAGTCGCTATCAACCTTAATATTAACTTTGTGTTTAACGTTGCTCCTGTAGTCAGGAGACAGAAACTCACTGTACTTATTGAATAGATTGTATTTAGTAACCGTTCTAACAGACGATAGTTTTTAGGCATATTCACAGTTAATCCGAACTTCTAACATAAATCACGACCGAATAATGGAGATAAGTTATCTTTTACAACAAGAAAAGTATGCAATCTGCCCGTACCTCTTACATTTACCGCGAGCGTTGTTTGCCCAGTAAACGTTATGGCATTGTTGCCGTAATCAATCGCTTTCTGGTGCGTTTTGCATACTCTAGCACTTTTAATGTCACGGATAATTTTTTCTGTGATAATTCTTATCGATGATCCCGTGTCAAGTTCTAGTTTCACTGCATGGCCGTTTATTCTACACTGGACATAAAATGGGTATCGTCCTATTATACACTTGGCATCCCCTGTGCAGGCACTCCTAGAAAAAAATATTCTGCCTACTGTTATCGTTGTTGCCTTTTTTCATGGGCATCCTACCAATGCTTACCGACGGATTCTTTGAACTGTCCATGCCTTCACGTAGGCCGCCGTCCTTTTTTATTTGACGGAGCCGCTTGTGGTCCTCGATCCGGAGGAACTCGTTCTCAGCTTGGAAGAGTCCGTTTTACTCTTCACCTCCGTCACTTGTGGCTTCTTGGGAATTCTGGTTAAGGGTCTGTTCAGGATCTTCTTTACAGTGAAGTGATCCATCTAATTTCTTCCTTCAGAGGGCGTGCACTCGTCGACCTCAAAGATGTGATTTGCTTTATTTTGCTTATCGGTGTTGGGTTTAGATTTGCATGTTTTTGCAACATGACCCACCTTTCCGCATTTGTTGCACTTTAATTTGAGTGCAAAACACTGTTTCGCCAAGTGCCTGCCTTTGCCCGTACATCTTATGCAGACGTAATTTTCGTTCACTTGCGTCGTCAGCTTGTCGTTTCCGTAGATTTTCTTATAACCTTTTGAGTGCCGGTCATGTCTAGGTGAGTTTGAGCGGCGGTATGACCTTGGTGAGTGCTGGGGCTTATTCTGGTATACTCTTTCCCTCGAGCGTACCGGGACGATGTCTTCTACGTCCACCGATATTTGTTCGAGTGCCTTTGCTCTTGTTACGGTGTCGTCGAGGCTCTTCTCTTCGCATTTCGTGATCAATGCTGTGGCCAACCTGCTGGATTGCCATCCGGCAATAAATAGATCTTGAAAGAGTTTACTTCGGCAGCAGTCCTCGTATCCGCACTTGCTCCCCAATTCGTTGAATAATCGAGCGTAACTCTCGATCGTCTCGCCGTCCCGTTGCTTACTCCTTATGAACTGTACCAACGCTCCGATTGTGGATTTTGGCGTCGTGTATATTGTTCTTAGAGTTGCCACCAACTCGTCGTATGTTGCCACTTATATGCTCTTCGGCTTTAGTTCTAGCTGAATTTGTGTGATCACGCTTCTTGCTAAGCATGATCCCAGCAATGACGACTTTTCTCGCTCGTCGTCCTTTGCTGCTGTCAGGGCTCGGTAGTTTGGGAAATCAAAACGAGTCAAGAAGTCTTCAATGCCTTCCGTAGCAGGGTCGAACATTTTCTGTGATTGTCCGTTATCGTGAGACATTTTCATTGTTAGCACTTTATGAGTTTCCACAAATAAATTACACTGAATTCTTCAGTTCGTCGCCAGTTGTTATATCTTAAGATAGATATTGAAAGCTGAGGACTGCTAGACAAACAAAGGTGGAATTATATATATGATTTATTCGTAACTATATAATTTTCACAAGTCGAGAAAATGGGAGTTCAAGTTAAGTGTAAGAAGAGCGAGCACAGTCAGGAAGCATGTCGGTATCGGGGTCGAGTAAACACTAC
This sequence comes from Gammarus roeselii, assembly GCA_016164225.1. NCBI lineage: Eukaryota > Metazoa > Arthropoda > Malacostraca > Amphipoda > Gammaridae > Gammarus > Gammarus roeselii. The sequence goes on along the minus strand of SDVV010003552.1, from coordinate 1,788 downwards.
TCTTTTAGATTATCCCGTGTTCCTCCGTACATTTCACTTCCGCTTCAAGCGTGGCCTATGATGTTGTTGTTCCTGTACCGGGAGTCATCTAAATTGCTGTATGCGCCCTAATGATTTTCGTTCGCTTCAGATCAGATTGTTTGCTGCTCATAAGTTCTCATATTATAAAATGCCTTGTCGGACTATACTACTCGACCTTCCGGCCAGCGCATGTCTTATGTAATAGGGATGTTATTGACGCCGTCTACTTGCCGGAAATTTTCTTCGTTACGCATTGACAGTGCCCAAGTATGAGGACATGACAGCGATATGACGGTGTGCGATATGACGGTGTGCGATATGACTGTGGGCAATAAACAATAGGTTTGGCTTTGTAATTAACTCAAGAATAATATATTTTTTTAGAGTTATCGTGGAATATCCGTTAAACAATAATGAAGAAATCAATAAACTATTTCAAAAAGTTGAAAGAGCAACCGAACACCTTGTGGCAGAGGTGAAAGAAGCTGAGTCAATCATGGACGTAGCTAGGCATGAGATGTCACTAGTGACGCGGCGCTCGTGACTTGCTGGATGAACAAGGCAGTCATTGTTTCTAAGAAGTATCAAAACGTGAGACCAATCCGAGACTCTTGGAATGGAGGAACAGCGCCATTGATGTCTCAATTGGCATAAAGTCAATGCTTATAGGCAATTGATTACAGATCATGTTTATTGATAACTCAACAAATAAATAATATTGTTATTGCTAGTTTCGGATCAGGCAGAATAACGTGCTTGATATTGAATGAGACTTGAAAAATTTACTTACCTCTTTAGTTACTCATCGAGTAAATCAATCAAAGGCTATGAGCCTACCCGCTCTCAGCAGATTCTGTCAAAGGTCATGAACCTATCCGCTCTCAGCAGATTCAGTCAAAGGCTGTGAACCTACCTACTCTCAGCAGGTTCAGTCAAAGGCTATGAACCTAACTGCTCGCAGCAGGTTGAGTCAAAGGCTATAACCTATCTGCTCTCAGCAGGTTCAGTCAAAGGCTATAACCTACCTGCGCTCAGCAGGTTTAGTCAAATGCTATAACCTACCTGCTCTCAGCAAGTTCAGTCAAAAGCTATGCACCTACCTGCTCTCAGTAGGTCCAGTCAAAGGCTCTAACCTACCTGCGCTCAGCAGATTTAGTCAAATGCTATAACCTACCTGCTCTCAGCAGATTCAGTCAAAGCTTATAACCTACCTGCTCCGAGCAGGTTCAGTCAAAGGCTATAACCTACCTGCTCTTAGCAGGTTCAGTCAAAGGCTATGAACCTACCTACTCTCAGCAGGTTCGCTTAAAGGCTATAACCTACCCGCTCTCAGCAGGTTTATTCAAACGTTAAAACCTACCCGCTCCGAGCAATTTCAGTCAAAAGCTATGAACCTACCTGCTCTCAGCAGGTTCAGTCAAAGGCTATCAGCCTACCTGCTCTCAGCAGGTTCAGTCAAAGGCTATAACCTACCTGCTCGCAGCAGGTTCAGTCAAAGGCAATAACCTATCTGCTCTAAGCAGGTTCAGTCAAAGGCTATAACCTACCTGCTCTCAGCAGGTTTAGTCGAAGGCTATAACCTACCTGCTCTCAGCAGGTTCAGTCAAAGGCTATAACCTACCCGCACTTAGCAGGTTCAGTCAAAGGCTATAACCTACCTGCTCTCAGCAGGTTTAGTCGAAGGCTATAACCTACCTGCTCTTAGCAGGTTCAGTCAAAGGCTATAACCTACCCGCACTTAGCAGGTTCAGTCAAAGGCTATAACCT
>SDVV010003551.1:6899-21232 GCA_016164225.1 Gammarus roeselii | reverse complement strand
CGTGTGTGCGTGCGTGTGTGCGTGCGTGTGTGCGTGTGTGCGTGTGTGCGTATGTGCGTATGTGCGTATGTGCGTATGTGCGTATGTGCGTATGTGCGTATGTGCGTATGCACGTATGTACGTATGTACGTATGTACGTATGTACGTATGTACGTATGTACGTATGTACGTATGTACGTGGGTACGTATGTACGTGGGTACGTGGGTACGTGGGTACGTGGGTACGTGGGTACGTGGGTACGTGGGTACGTATGTAGGTGTGTACGTACGTACGTGCGTGCGTGCGTACGTGTGTACGTGTGTACGTGTGTACGTGTGTACGTGTGTACGTGTGTACGTGTGTATGTATATATTTCACTTTGCTTGTTACAAGTCTAGTTATATCGACTCGTTTCAAGTAATGTTTGGTGATCGCTCGTTAGTAAACTGTTGAGTTCGAAACGTTTATGTAGGCTCACCACAAATGTCACTGATTGTTATGGGTTGTAAAGCGTTAGCATGTTTTATGTATGGGCTTACTGTTTGAATAAGATTTTTTTTTTGCTGTAATGTTGGATGTGTTTCTCCTACCATTTTCGTCCATTATAACGAATATTGAATAAATCCAATATAACATATTTACTATAGATCTGTGATGTAAGGTTCGAGTCAACAATATCTAGGATACAAATAATGCATAAGGCACATAATTAGCGAAATATATATCAATGAACGACATCATAAATCAGATATCAATGAATGCATAAGGGTTGCCATACACTGCCAGATGCATTAATATTTAGGTAACTCAACCTAACAGTCATCCTAACCAATAGTTTTGTACTTTTTATTCATGTTTGATGCTTAAGTACGGTATTGATATGTATGAATCTCTCCACTCGGGCTGTAAATTTAACATATTATTGGCAGTTTCAATACACTTCACTAATTTGATCAAGTAAATATCTTCTTGCAGAAGTTTAGATTACAGAATTTATCGATATCTCTATTACATGTTTGGATGAGACTCAGCAGGTAGGTTCCAAGAGAACTAATGCTCTGCAATTTGATACAATTTGTTAATGTGGATCACATTCACGCGATGTTAGGTTCAAAGATCTAGTCATCCTAACCAACGTAATCAATAATTATATATTTTTCATTCAAGTTTGATGGATATGTGATATATTTAGTCATTATTTTGTGCAATGTACAAATCAAATTCTTCCACCCGACTCTATTTTACGTAGTTGTTTTTTAAATATCACACATCAGGAACACACGTACACGCTTTGTACGCATATGTAGGGTCGGTCACGGTACAATGTAGACGTATACAGGGGGTCGACGCCGGCACATATCCCGACACAATGTAGGCGTATACATGGTTGGAGCCGGCACAATGTAGACACACATTTGTATACATATACAAGGTCGGTTGACATCTGTAGCGTTTTTCCTCTGATCTTTGATTTTTTTTCCTTAGAACAAAGTCCCTTGCTTTTGTTACAAGATATCTAAAGTGGATCAGATTCACGGCATGTTAGGTGAAAAGATCTAGTCATCCTAGTCCAAACAATCCTATCCAAGCCTAACCTAGCCTTTTCTAACCAAGAACTATGTATTATCGATCGACTCTTCGTGCTTACATATGATACTTATTCATCGATTTATGATATATTCATATCCATCCTCTCCACTTGGCTCTACATTTTGATCTATAAGTACACACCCCTATACACAAACATACACAGTTGATGACCTAGGCGAGCAATGTAAGGCCTAATGTTTTGCGAAAAGCAGCATGTAATCAACTTACAATATCTAGCTGCATACCGAGAATGGAGTCAGTGTTACGTTAAGATCAAGCGGAAACGCACGTTTTGTCATAGATTAAACATAAATTAAAATTCGTATCTCAAAATTTTGTTAACAAGTGTTGGAAGAAAAATCTCCGAAGATGATATGAGTCGGATCGAACAAATATTGACTTGTGATGAAAATATCAGTTATCTCAGAATCGCTAAAACAAGAATCAAAAGAGTGGGAGATTTCATTCATATATGGATGGAGGAAAAAGGAAGTCGGCTTTGGATAACTAATGTCGACGCGTTATAGTCGTATGAAACAAAGTTTAGGAACAATAAGAAAGCAAATCTCGAAATTGATATGATCCAAGTGGAAAGTTGTCATCATGACCGTGATAAAGCTGAGGTAGTGGAAAACAAATTGTACCAAAGAACAAGAGAAAATCTGGATTGTATGCAAAACCTTCTCAATGACGAAGATCAGAATGACTTTGAATTGGAAAAGTTTCGAATCATAATTATTAAGGTTCAAGAAGAAGAAGCAATACATTTGTGGACTCACTGGAACGGAACAGCCTTTGTTATTAGCATCAAAGATATGATGGAGTATAGGAAGAACTTTGAGAGGAACCTTAAATATAGTGATGATAGGTATGGTTGGATGTACGAACCATGCTGTTTCAAATCAAAAAACGAGGTAGATGTCATTGATGATGACAGTAATGTCTGTAAATGATGCAAATAAAACTGATAATAGACCATGGAGATCATTCATCAAATGTTTATATAACCCTAAACTCAAAGGTTATGCAATGAATTGCAATAAAATACATCAAGTCAGATGGTCGGAGGTACCATCGAATTGTCGAAACCAGTAGAAGAATATGTTTCACGGTATGAAACGAAGCTCAAAATGTCGCTCATGACAAATTTAAACGTTGCCAAAAACCTTCCTTGGGGAAGGGGGAATGATCTAGATGTGTTACAGATTGGTAGGATATAAATCAGAGTCCGATCAGATCTTGTTCAGACAACTTTGTGGTTCTGTTGTGAAAGGATGGGTATAGCTTGAGCTATCGTTTATTTGGGAGTAATGGGGTAACGGGGGTCTGTAATTTGTGCAGAAAATAAATAAAATTTAACAAGCATTAATCCACCAGTAATGTGTGGCGCCATCGGAAGCGAAGTCATCGCCACGAATATGAAAACTATAGGAAGAAAGGGCAAATCAGAGATGCAAGTCGTCAAAGGATGTAGGCCAAGTAGAGTTATTGAAGTAAAATAAGAAAAACATAGTGTGAGACCATGTGTCAGTTCGTATGAAAATGGATACAAATAGGAATTACTTGTAACATTCAATCCATCTAAATTTGAAAATGGGTCCTGAGTTGTTTGGAGGGCTTCATATGTACATATCAATGACTGAATTCCATACATAAGGTTAGGTTAGGTTAGGTTAAGTTTTGATTGATGTGAATAACATGTAAAATCAAGAATCATGTGGAAATAGGTATAACAATCAAAACAAACGATGTAATTTGCATATGAAAATGGATGAAATTTGCTAGATCAAAACTGGAAGTGTACATCAAAGCTGCAAAGGATAGATCAAAATGTAGAGTCAAGTGGAGAGAATGGATATGAATACATTATAAATCGATTAATAAGTATCATATGTAAGGACGAAAAGTCACTCGATAATACATAATTCTTGGTTTCGAAAAGGCTAGGTTAGAGTTGGATAGGATTGGTTAGGCTAGGATGACTAGATCTTTAAACCTAACATGCCGAGAATTTGATCCACGTTAAAATGCTACAGATGTTAACCGACCCTGTATATGTATACAAATGTGTCTACATTGTGCCGGCATCAACTCTGTATACGCCTACATTGTGCCAGGATATGTGCCATCGTCAACCCCCTGTATACGCCTACATTGTCCCGTGACCGACCCTACATATGCGTACAAAGCGTGTATTTGTGTACCTGGTGTGCGATATTTAGAAAAACTACGTATAATAGAGCCGTGTGGAGGAATTTGATATGTACATTGCACAAAATAATGATTATATAAAACACACAAAACATCCCAATCCAACCGCTAAGAACCCACCAATCAACCTCCGAATGAGTCATTTGTGCCCCAACTAGATAAGAATACAAATATACATGTACAGAAAAATATATAGGATTATAATCCAGACATATATATACAACGAAACATACACTCAAAACATAAAAATAATAACAAATCAGTCATGGAAAAAATACAATTCAAAAAAACTGATATGAACATTTCACCCAATTTTCCAATATGCATCCAACTTTTTGCCTAGGGGATCCCTACTCCCCACCCCTCCAGAAATTTGTTATAACACGATTCCTACCAAAACCGAATAAATATATATAACGAGCAACAGTTAGTGACCAATTATACCCCAATACAGCCATTTAAAGAAGAAAAAACATATATAAATTGGATAAACATTAGTAATTTATATAAACTAAAATGTTCAAAACATAAACCTTGCCAATGTATATTCGATAGCATGGGGCCGAAAGCCCCCGCCCCCTTCCACCCCTTCGCCCCGCCCATCTCCGTTCCTCCCTACCTTTGCCAAGCTGGAATGTTATGTGCAAACTCCCGTAGACCGGACAAAATACGCGTCTCGCGGTACTTACATCTACTAATGTAGGCTTATACAGGGTAGATGCTGGCACAATGTAGATACACACACACACATTTGTATGCATATACAGGATCGGTTAACATCTGGAGCATTTTATCTCTTTAGAACAAAGTCCCCTTGCTCTTTTGTTACAAGATATTTAATGGGGATCAACTTGACGTCATGTTAGGTTAAAAGATCTAGTCATCCTACCCTAACCTAATCTAATTTGAACAAGAATTATGTGTCATCGTTCGAGATTTCCTGCTTACGTATGATACTTATTCATGCAGTTTTGATACACTTCTAATTTTGATATAGCAAATTTTGATCCATTTAAATATGTAAATTCAATCGTTTGTTTTGATTGATTTACATATATACATATGATTCTTGATTTATACATGTTATTCACACCCATCCAAACCTAACCTAACCTCATGTATGGTATTCAGGTATTGATATATACATATGAACCCATCCACACAACTTCAAATAACACTTTACCATATATTTTATTTATTTCGTTGTCACTCTCGACCCATATGGGTTAGCAGAGAGGGCCCATTTTCGAACTTAGATGGATTGAATGTTACGAGTAATTCATATTGTGTTCAGTATCATACAAACACACACATGGTCTCACACTATGTTTTCTTATTTTACTTCATCATCTTCTGACACTACATCATTTGACGACTTGCACCTCTGATTTACCTTTTCTTTCCTACAGTTTTCATATTCTTGACGATGACTCCGTTTCAGATGTCGCCACACATTACTCGTGGATTTGTGTTATTCATTTTTTTTACACAGATTTCAGAACCACGTTACCCCATCAGTTTCAAACAAGCGGTGTCTCAAGCTATACCCCATCCTTCCACAACAGAATCACAAATTTAACTGAGCAAGATCTGATCGGGCTATTTATATCCTACCAATCTGTATCACATCTAGAGCATTTACCCCGAGATAGGTTTATGGGCAGCGTTTCACGCCTTGAAACATGTTATTCAACCGATTTCGACAATTCGATACTACCGCCGACTGACACGATGTTTGCAATTCATTGCTTAGCCTTTCAGTTTTAGAAAAACATAAACATTTAATTAAGGATTTAGATGATATATTACTGTTCTTATTAGTATTATTTACAGACCTTGCTGGATGCATCAATGTTTTCTATCACGGCTTTTTTATTTGAAACAGCATGGTTCGTACATCCAACCATACATATCATCACTATATTTCAGTTTCATCTCAAAATCCTTCATATACTCCATCAAATCATTGATACGAATAACGAAAGCTATTCCATTCCCGTGAGTCCATGAATGTAGAGCTTCTTCTTCGTGATCTTCAATTATTAGAATCTTCTCCAATTCAAAGTACTGCCGATCTTCATCCGAAATAAATTGTTGCATTCGATCCAGATTTTCTTTTGTTCATAGGTAAAATTTACTTCACAATACCTCAGCTTTATTACACTTGTGAACGTTTCCTGCTTGGATCATATAAAATTCAGGATTTACCTTCTTATTTTCTTTGAACTCTGTTACATAAGACTGAAAGGTCATGAAATCAGTTACCCAAATCCTTCTTAATTCATCCATCATCCATGTATGTATAATTTTCCCACTCATAAGATTCTTGTTCTACGTATTTCTAGAAAAGTGTTATGTTCGACAGTTCTAAATATTTGTTCCAACTAAGACATATCATCTTCGGAGATTTTTATATCCAACACACGTAAAAAAAAATTTGTGACGCACTCATTTTTGTCTATTTTAAGATGAAACGTACGTCTCCGCTTGTTCTCAACGTAAGACTGACTCCAATCTCGACTGTAGTCGTGGTTATGAGTGGGCCAGGGTGGAGTAGGTCTAGGCGAAGCGAGGAGCGATGGGTGTGTGTCTCCATCACCTCAGCAGGGTTAGTTTTATATGACTCCTCCAACCTCCACCCCCCCCACCCCTACTAGGTCATCAACTATGCATATATGCACGTGTATAGGGCTGTGTACGTAAATGCATTTGTGTGTGTTCGTGTGTATGTGCTTGTACATGAGTTAAAAAAAGGAAAACTAAATTTAAAATGCAATGCAATTTTAACATTCAAAATTTCATTATAATTTCAAATTTTCGATGCCCGGACAAAGCCATTTCGGTCTTTACTACTAAAGAGAGGTCCCCGCCTCGAAAATTTGAAATTGTATTGAAATTTTGAAATTGTTCTGAATTAAAAAATTATATTGAATTTTAAATTTTGTTATGCATTTTTTAACTCGTGTACACGTACATACACATGAACACACACATGCACATGCGTACACAGCCCTATACACAGCCCTATACACGTCTGTTGATGACCTATTAGGGGTGGGGGGGGTGGAGGAGTCATAAAAAACTGGCACTGCTGAAGTGATGGAGACACACACCCATCTATCCTCGCTTCGTCTGGACCTACTTCGCCCTGGCCCGCTCACTGCCCGACTACAGCCGAGATTAGAGTCAGTGTTACGTTGAGAACAAGCGGAGAAGTACGTTTCGACTTAGAATAATAAAAAAAAGAACGTCTCAAAATTTTGTTAACGTGTGTTGTGTGAAAAAATCTTTGAAAATGATATGAGTTGGTTCGAACAAATATTTAGAACTGTTGAACATGACACTTTTTTAGAAATGCGTAGAACAAGAATCTTCAGAGTGGGAAAAATTAATCATAAATGGATGACGAATGAATTAAGCAAGATTTAGGTAACTGATTTCGATACATTACAGTCGTTATTTGACAAAGTTATAAGTGAATAAGAAGGTATATCTCGAAATTGAGATGATCCAAGCAGAAAACCTTTACAAGCGTACTAAAGCTGAGATATTGTAAAATAAATTTTACCTATGAACAAAAGAAATCTGGATCGTATGCAACAATTTTTTTCGGATGAAGATCGGTAGTACTTTGAATTGGAGAAGATTCGAATAAGTAAAGATCACGAAGAAGAAGCACTACGTTTATGGACTCATGGGATTGGAATAGCCTTCGGTATTCGTATCAAAGATATAATAGCGTATATGAAGGATTTTGAGATGAAACTGAAATATAGTGGTGATGGGTAAGGTTGGATGTACGAACCATGCGGTTTTAAATATGAAAAAGAGGTAGAAAGCATTGATGCATGTAGCAAGGTCTGAAAATAATAGTAATAAAAACAGTAATAAACCATGTAAATCCTTCATCAAATGTTTAGATTTTCCTAAAACTCAGAGGGTAAGCAATGAATTGCAAGCATCGTGTCAGTCGGAGGTAACATCGAATGTTGAAATCGGAAGAAGAAAATGCTTCAAGGCGTGAAACGATGCCCATAAACCTATCTCGAGGTTATTGCTCTAGATGTGAAACAGATTGGTATGATATAAATGAAAGTCCGATCAGATCTTGCTCAGTCAAGTTTGTGATTCTGTTGTGGAAAGATGGGGTATAGCTTGAGACACCGTTTGTTCGAAAGTGATGGGGTAACGGGGGTATGTAATCCGTGCAAAAAAAAAGAAGTAAAATTTAATGAACGTAAATCCACGAGTAATGCGTGGCGACATCTGAAACGAAGTCATCGTCATGAATATGAAAAATGTAGAAAAGAAAAGGTAAATCAGAGGTGCAAGTCGTGAAAGGATGAAGTGCCAGAAGATCATGAAGTAAAATGAGAAAACATAGTGTGAGACCATGTGTCCGTTTGTATGAAACTGGGTGCAAATATGAATTCTTTGTAACATTCAATCCATCTAAGTTTAAAAATGGGCCCTCTCTGCTAATCAATATGGGTCGGGAGTGACAACAAAGTAAATAACATATCTGTTAAAGTGGTATTTAGAGTCGTGTGTAGGGATTCATATGTATATATCAATGATTGAATACCATACATAAGGTTAAATTAAGTTTTGATGGGTGGGAATAATATGTAAAATCAAGAATCATATGAAAATAGGTATAACAATCCAACCAAACGATGTAATTTATAAATGAAAATGGATCAAAATTTGCTAGATCAAAATTGGAAGTGTGTTTTAAAACTGCAATGGATAGATCAAATGTGGAGTAAACGGAGAGGATGGATATGAAAATATCATAAATCGATGAATAAGTTTCAAACGTAAGCAGGAAATCTCGAACGATGACACATAATTTTTGGTTAAATTAGATTAGATTAGGTTAGGATGACAAGATATTTTAACCTTACATGACGTAAAGCTGATCCACATTAAATATCTTGTAACAAGAAAACAAGGGACTTTGTTCTAAAGAGGTAAAATGCAACAGATGTTAACCTATCCTGTATATGCATACAAATTTGTGTGTGTCTACATTGTGCCAGCATAAACCCTGTATACGCCTACATTATGCCGGTATTTGCCGGCACCAACCCTATATACGCCTGAATTATGCCGGCACCAACCCCGTATACGCCTAAATCATGACGTCATATGCCGGCACCAACCCTGTATAAGCCTGAATTATGCCGTCATATGCCGGGACCAACCCGGTATACGCCTGAATTATGCCGGTATATAATGGCATATACCGGCACCAACCCTGTATGTTCATGTTAAAGTATATATAAAATTGGAATCCGATTTGTTCTCATCTAATTAACGGTCTGCTTTTGTTGTAGAAGGATGTCGCCAAGTTTGATATGGGAATATTTTACCGGAAAGGATAGTACGGGGGTATGTGATATTTGCAGTGTGGAGATAAAATTAAGCAAATCAAGATCTACGTTCGGGTTTTGGCAACATCACAAGGGACAGCATTATCTTGCATATGATATTCTTAAAAATGGACGATAAAATACAAGCTCTAGAAACGCAAAGGGCGCATTCATAGAACATAATTAACGAGAACTGGGTTTTCAAAAAAATTAGATAGACAGTGCTCAACAGGTGCGAGCAGTAAATAAATTCCTTTACCACTAACATCCAAACGTAGAACGTATAAAGATTGGGTGAATTGGGACTAGTACACCCAAACCTTAGACGAAATGGAAAATACTGAAAATTTGGGAAAACGTAGGATACTTTAAGTGGAATGGAAACCAGTGACAGTGATACCGAGGAGATGTCATGTGAAGAAAAACCTGATAAAGTTGAAGGGAACCGAATTATCGAATGGGGTAATGAAACGGTATCAAGTATAAGCAGTGTACAATTGTTCAATAAGATCATCCGTCTATATGACTTTGTTTCGAAATTGTTGGAAATTAAACATGAAGAGACAGAATCATGTCTCAAACGTTTGAGTGCTAGGGTAATTATGTATATTTCGGATATCTACGGGAATATAGTGAATGACAATGTCGGCGCGAGTGGGGAAAAAAAATTGATAATATTCGTTGTCATAAACATGCGACTATAAAAAAAATCGCGTCGAGAAAACACTCGCTGAAGTCTACAAATAAAGTATTGGTCACAAGGATTGGTTTGAAGGGATTCACACAATACTCTTAAAGGTATTTGACTATCTAAAACGTGTACTAGGGGCAGCAGTATAGAACCTAATAGATCAGAGAGAAAAACATACTCAAATGATAAATCCTATACCAATATGATGAGCCGACACCTCCAGGTGAGAAATAATGCTTATCATCGATATAGAATCTGCCAAGTGCCTCTGATACCTCCGATCATGATAAGACCAGAGAGGGAAGTCGGAGTCATTAATTATGTTTCGTATAGTTGCCCCCCTCGATTTTCGGAGTGAATAGATATGTTCTCGTATAAATGATAAACCCGTGTAAGTTCCCAATATATATGAGTTAAAAATTTATTAACAATAAAATACAGCTAATGAATCTTGGTTTGCAATATCTTAAATTTAACTCGAATGCCTCGAATTACTGAAATTGGTTTAAACTCGTTGGAATTTGTCTCTGCGATTATTTTCACTATTGTCGAGAAATGAATGCTTTAATTCGAGAGTACAGAATCGCACTCGGGCTCTGATGGCGATCAGTCCCCTAATCTAATCGGTTGCAATTCAAATTACCGAAGCGTGTGTTCCCGCGTCAGAGCACCATTGATCTTCACCAAAGAAGAGGACCCTTAACCCAATTTAATCAAAAGATTGTGTATTGTATCGAACCAAAGTCATGAAATATCTTCACGAAAATCTTATTTACGGATTTTAATACCGCTTCTGATCATTTTCGATGTGCGTGACTTTAAGATTGCTCTTCTCGTCTATTCTCACCAACCGGGTCGAAATGGAAAATGGCGTCACGATGGATTGCTCAGCCACCAGGAAATTGGAAAACTTAGGATTGGTTTCACAATTGATGAAGTTCATGAATCGGAGGAGGTTTTGTTATTTTAATGATCGTTTATCGGTGATGGATGGAAGTCGCAAGAAAACTAATATTGTGAGTGGTAAACCTTGTTGGAGATTCTAATATCCACTGAATTCTTTAAACTAGATTTAAGGGGCTTCTGAACAAGTGATTTGTTTTTTTTTCAAGATTCAGTTCTGGGGTTTTATTTTTGAATAAACATTAGATTTGGTCTGATTTCAATTGGTGATGGTTTATCTGATATGGTTTCGTGACTCCGTCGATGCATCTATCGGCAACAGCGGAGTCACGAATAAGTGCAACGCACCTGTCTTTCGATAAATTCGTGTCAAAAAGGCTGACGTAAATTGTGATATCCATATCAATAAAAAGAATATTAGCTGCTACCATAAATTGAATAAAATTAATACTCTTCACATGCTTACAATTTCTCCATTAAACGGTCGTTAAATTCTCTCTATCGTTCAAGGCGAATCAGTATAGGTAGCGTGAACGAATGGCATGATCTGACGGCCAGAAAAACAGTACATTTTGGTGAACGAAGTGATTCGGTGGTCAAAGATAGACGACCAATGTTTACTGGTACGACGATTCATACCTGAGCCACTCGCGTGCGATCTCATGACAGACTTTTGTTCAGTCTCGCCACTGCTGAAATATTTCCAACCTAATTTCATGACCTCTGTACGCTCTAAGGTGTATGAACAATTGTCTGCTGCTCGCTCGAGTAGTTGAAAACAATATAACTCATACGCAGGATGACTTTCATATTTGTTTTGCTACGTGTGACGCCCTTTGTTAATATCTCCCATCCAAAAGACAGCACGTTTTCACAGCCTCTGTGTGCCGTGCAAGTGTTGTCCTGTTTCTTCCCAATCAGTTTAAAAGCCTAAAAGATCTATATTTATCTGCAAACTTTCTACTTTTTTACCGTGCCTTACGGGGGAGCCTATTATGACTCACGTTGAGGCTCTGGTAAAAATGAGGCTCAAATTAAATCAATCTACTTTTTACATCGATCTCCTGTTACCAAATGACAGAAGAACCCAGCATGGGTATAAAATCAGGAGGCAGTCTGCTCAGTCAACCGGTTGAAGGTATGGCCATATAGCTTCCACTAGATGATCTTTTCCCTCCCTTACAACCTGACCCATCAGATTCGTTCCTCTTTCAAAATAAGGAATGTAAGCCAAATTAAATCTTTCTGAAAAGACCTTGATGATGCGTTTTTATTTGTTGCTGTCAGCCTCAAGTCTACGGACAACTCCAGTCATAATTTATAACCCTCCTTCCTCATCATATTTTACCGGCCTCGTCCTCCATAAGTTTCTAAAAGCCCTCTCCTTCAACTTCTTCGACGCGGCACTGACAAATTTGACAGGCTTATCCCGCCTGGTACAACGTTTATTGAAGTGAATCCCAAAAGGGCAGTCATTGTTGGGCCGATAAAAGATGATGAAAATAGCCTTCCATTATGCTTCCTTTAAAAAACATATGTTATTTGACTCTTTCAAACACACTCTTTACACTGGTTACACTGGTGATAACAAAAAACATATATTATTTGACTCCTTCAAACACACTCTTTACACTGGTGATAACAAATCAATCTAATGCCTCACAGATATTGAGATCAATGCTATCCTGGTTGTTTCTTATTAAGCGCTCCCAATTCAATTTTCTCTGTCCTGAAAAATCTTTACTCGTAACACTCTTTGTGACTCTGATTCTGACAGCTTCAGGCTTCCCATCAAACATTGATCTATTAATGCCTCAAATCCCAATCATCCTTCCTTCGTCGGATGATTGGGTTGCATAGCTTGGCTCCTTCCCTACAAAATCAGACGCGTACAACTCCTTTTTAGTGGTAGAGTCTGGATTTGGCCAGGCAACGCTTTCCTCTCCGAAGTTCTGCCACACCTCATCGTCCGAGGAATCCCTCGCAGAATGGGACTTGTGAGAGGGCTGTTTTTGATCAACGAAAAGCAATTAACAAATTTAAAATTGTATCATAGATAGATAATAAAACCGCTCTGAACAAATGTACTACTGCAGCTGCTGAGGTCCTCTGCAAGCCCAAGAATGACAAATGGAATTATTTTATATATCAGATATCCCACTACACTCCCTCATCCTAGATTTGGAAGACGTTTCGGTCTGAATCGGAGCGAGCCCCTCCCTCTGCTTTCCTCTGCTTAGTGGTGCATCTCCTTCGACATCTGTTTAAGCTGTTAATACCTTGCCTACCAATTTAAGCATTTTTTTAATACATACTCCCATGCAAAATCCGAAATCGTGTATTTTTGTAACCAGATCCACACAAACGATAGCTCTCTACCCAGATATCACTCAAAGCCATCGTTTCAGATAGCACTCTAAACCATCGTTTCTCGCTCTATGAGCCGCGCTCTGTCCTTCAAAACTTTCTTATTGCTCGTCTCATGGCTCTGATCTTCTCCACAATAATTTTATCACCAATCTTCCCCATGAAGAGCACTGTGCTCTCCTGAACATTTTCAATATCCTTTAGAGCACTGTTGACGTTTCATCAGTTTCGTGCTCCTCCCAGCTACAGCGTCGGCTTACAAATCCGTTCGCCTATCTTTCATTGGGAAGCATGGAGGGGCTTGTTGTGTCCTCTTTTATCACTACATTGAATTGGTCACAGCAATTGGTTATAGCGACACAGCAATTGGTTATAGCGATTTTCTTTGACCTGCGTGGTGCGTTTGATCGAGCATCCCACCAGAGTATCTTGCACCAATTGGTCTTACGCCGGGTAGTAGTGTATACGTCGTCTAAACGCAACTTGGTGAAGGAATATGATAGGGCAAAATTAGCGGTGGGTAAGGGGTTGGCCGGAGTTAGCGGCGCGCGGCCAGATGTTGGTCGGAGTCACTGATAAGCCTAACGAGCGGCGCGAAGGAGGCAGAAGGGGGGCAGATGGAGGGGGTGGAAGGGGTGTTATGGTTTGAACATTTTCCAATATATTGTATTGCGATGTTTAGTGTATTTATATGTTTTTTCTTCTATAGATGGTTGTATTGGGGTATAATTGGTAACTAAATGTTGTTCATTATATATATTTAATCGGTTCTGGAATTAATATTGTTATAACACATTTCAGCAGTGATGGGGTGTAGGGATCCCCTAGGCAAGAAGTTGGATGCGCTTTTTCAGATTAGGTGAGATTGCTCCTATCTGTTATTTGAATTGTATTTGTTCCATGATTGATTTGTCATTAGTTATATGTTCTGAGTGTATATTTTGTTATATATTTATGTCTGGATTAGAATTCTAGATATTTTTTCTGTACATTTGTTTGTATTTATATCTAGTTGGGGTAAAATTGACTCATTCAGAGGTTAGTTTGTGGGGTTCTTAGAGGTTGGATTGGGATATTTTGTGTGTTTTGTTCGTTTTCATTTATATTATTTGTAGGAATAGTGTGGTAGGTACAGTACTGGAAAAATTATTATGGATTTTTGAGATTTCCGGTATTTTTACATAAGAAGGTGAAATAAACACAATTTATGTAATGA
>SDVV010003550.1:0-21232 GCA_016164225.1 Gammarus roeselii | reverse complement strand
ATTTATATCATAGTATGCTTTTTGAAGCTGTGTATATTCCCTTACTTTAGCGCTTGCCAACTGTCATTTCGTATTTATTTTATTTGAAATAAATTGAAAGAGTACTCATGAAAATCATTTCTTTTTGATGCCTACAAAAGGCCTAATTATTTGCGCCTGCCCAGTTAAGAATGATTGGAATATACTTCATAGTCTACAGTATTTAGAAACATATGTTCCCGTTTGGTGATGTCAAATGGACGTTGAGTGCGGCCCAGAAGCAGACTACCTTCGTCGTGAGCACTTTAGCTCTATACCGACGTTGGCCACACTACAGCGGAGGTGTTAGTCGGTGTGAGAACACAGACGATTGTCATTGCATCAATACTATCATATTAAACACCCGAAGATGGAGCCTTCAACGACCATCAAAGCTGGTTCTCAAAGGGGGTTTCGCTGAAGCCAATTTAGGTCACTACAATTCACAGGATCTCAATTCAAAGACAAGCTTTTTCGGTTAATCTATGCACTGTTTTTTGGCTACCATCATCCGGCTCCTTCTACTACGACAGACTGCCAATGATACCCTAACAATATAGTGTGATCTCTCTACAATGTGTTCTAGGAATATAGTGAAATCTCTGTACAATGTGCTCTAAGAATATAGTGTGATCTCTCTACAATGTGTTCTAGGAATATAGTGAAATCTCTGTACAATGTGCTCTAAGAATATAGTGTGATCTCTCTACAATGTGTTCTAGGAATATAGTGTAATCTCTGTACAATGTGCTCTAAGAATATAGTGTGATCTCTCTACAATGTGTGATCTCTCTACAATGTGTTCGAAGGATATGGTGTGATCTCTCTAGAATGTGTTCTGAGAATATAGTCTGATCTCTCTAGAATGTGTTCTGAGAATATAGTCTGATCTCTCTACAATGTGTTCTAACAATATAGTGTGGTCTCTTTATGAAGTTGTCACCGCCAGGCCTCACATAATCGGATTCTTGACTCAGAAACAACTTGCTTACAGTAAATATATTACTTTGAACCCTATCTTACTTTGAACCCTATAATACTTAAAACCCTATATTACTTTGAACCCTTCCCTCCAAAGTTAGCAGACAAATTTTCGTGAGTGAGAAGTGAGAAGTGAAGGATGCAGTATTAGGTAAATCAATTTTATTGTACACATATTTAAATATGTTTATATGTATATGTGTATGTATATATACATATAAGCCTTCAGAATATATGAATATTGACATCGGTAAAATTAGATGTGCAATTATTAACTGTATTTTTGACGGATTAATCAATGCAATAGACTTCTTTCCCTGGTGTGAATATTTGTAAGTTTTCTCTTTACGATTTATTAAGGAACTATTATAGCTGCACCATGCAGCAGTCATCATTGACGATTTGAGAAAACACCAAACGTTGATACAGGTCACCTTGAGATCACGAATTCATGTTCCCAACGAAAGGGAACTAGACGGAACCCCTAAGAAAACAAATTTCCTGATTTAACGCCGAGCTGAGGCAACTTCCAACGTAATCCCAAAGAGAAGTAACTGACTCAAGGCCAAAGAGCAGTATTTGTTTGATGTAACACCAAACTGAACTACTTCCCTACTAAACTCTAAACACACCTAACTACCTGTCGGTATGATGCATGTGTGTCTCGACAGCAGAAAGAAAGGTTGCCTGGTCATTTACATTCGCCAGCGCCTGTGCTCCTTTTTATGGCCTATCACTGCAAAAGGGTAGACCCGGCCTGGTCAAAATAAACAAGATTGCCACCACTAAAAACCTTCGAGCACAACAGCTCGCTCTTCAAGCATCAGGAAAAAGAGCGACCTAAAAAGGGCGCGGCTGGAAGGCTTTAATCTCTGCAGATAAAGAAAGACCTCGACGAGATTGGATAAAAATGCATAGAGATAAACTAGATACGGACGCATTAGCATTTTTCTGGGGTTGCATTTATAAACCAATAAAACCGTGGCAACCGTTGAATGAAACCCTTTCTAAGTGGCGTTGAAGGAAGGGGTGTGCTATTGCTCTACAGTTACTGATGCTGCTGCTGCTGTTGCTGCTGTTAGAGCAGCGACTGCTGTTGTTAGATTGTTGCTGTTCTTCTACAACTTATGGTGTTGAATCCGTTCCAGAGTAACTGCTGCTCTTTCTGCGATTGTTGTTATTCAACAAGAAGTCAGGCGGTCGTCTTTTTTCTGTAGCATCTGCTGTTTTTTCCTTATACTCTAGCTGTGCTACTTGCTGCTCTGCTGTTGTACGCTGCTCTGCAGTAACTGACACGGTTGCTGTTGTCTGCAAGAAGGATGCTGCAGTAATTCCATAGTTTATGTTGTTATTGTTATTGATGTCGTTCAGCAGCCAGTTGTACTGTTGCAATGACAGCTGCGGTGCAGCTGTGAATATTCAGGTTGCGTCAATAATGATGATGTACTCTGATAACTGTACTCCCTGTATGTTTTGTTCTATATAAATATATATTTGTTGGTTTGGTCACAAATATGCGGTATTTCAATATGAAATTTGGCGTCATGATCATCAGTAAATTATAATTGTGTTCTGCTGGCCTATGGTAAACAGTCGGCTCATTTATAGTTGTTCATTAAAAGAATACATTGGATATTCAATGGTAATCCTACAGAGAAAGAAATGTAGTTAACCCACTTTTATTCTGAATGGATTAACGGAATGCAGACTGCAGTAAGTATTGTCCCCGATGCACCAAGTGGTACGTTTAACCCAGTAAAAACCCTCCGAATGCCATAGTGTTTGCTTCCCCATGAATGCAATCGCTTGCTATCAAAAAAGAGCAGATCAGAGGTTAGATATATTATGATATATGCTGCGTATATTAGATACAGTTATAAACGAATTTGACTGATACCAACTTAATTCATTGATCTTATACCTGTCAGTTTTTGGTGAAGTGTGAAATTCTGCCTCACAAGGTATTTAGCATGGGTACAGAGGACACCGTAAGGTGGGAGAACTTGAGCTGGATGCTACACACACGGGAGACAAAATGATCACGCATAAAGTGACCGCTGTGTATAATTATTAATATGCCTTAAGATCAATGGGGAAGCAGGAATGTTTTATGAGTGGTTCTTAACCTCCGGGGTATGCTAATCGACCCATCCGTGGTGGTTACTGCCTCTTGGTGCATTTCACTATGTTACTATAATGAAAAAAATATCTTGACATTGGTTAATATCTTGAGAAAAACAGCCTCATAAAACTTCCTTCAACTACAGACTGGACAGTAGAATATTGTTCCCTTACTAGGTCACTATTGAGCAGTCCGCATATTGTGACATGATTACAATCCAAAATCAATGTTTTGATTCTGCTCTAAACAATAATTTCTGGCAGCATACAACCTCAAACGAGGAATGCGATGCTGAACTCTGCATACTTCGCATACACTCCTTTGCATACTCTGCATACACTCCTCTACATACTCTGCATACACTCTTCTACATATTCTGCATACACTCCTCTACATACACTGCATACACTCCTATACATACTCTGCATACACTCCTCTACATACTATGCATACACTCCTCTACATACTCTGCATACACTCTTCTACATACTCTGCATAAACTCCTCTGCATACTCTGAATACACTCCTCTGCATACTCTGCATACACTCCTCTACATACTCTGCATACACTCCTCTACATACTCTGCATACACTCCTCTACATACTCTGCATACACTCCTCTACATACTCTGCATAAACTCCTCTGCATACTCTGCATACACTCCTCTGCAAACTCTGCATACACTCCTCTACATACTCTGCATACACTCCTCTACATACTCTGCATACACTCCTCTACATACTTTGCATACACTCCTCTACATACTCTGCATACACTCCTCTACATACTTTGCATACACTCCTCTACATACTCTACATACACTCCTCTGCATACTCTGCATACACTCCCCTGCATACTCTGCATACACTACATACAATCCTCTGCATACTTTGCATACACTCCCCTGCATACTCTGCATACACTACATACAATCCTCTGCATACTTTGCATACACTCTTCTGCATACTCGGCATATATTCCTCTGCATACTCTGCATACACTCCCCTGCATACCCTTCATACACTCCTTTGCATAGTCTGCATACACTCCTCTGCATACTCTGCATATTCTCCTCTGCATACTCTGCATACATTCCTCTGCATACTCTGCATACACTCCTCTGTATACTCTGCATGCACTCTTCTGCATACTCTGCACACACTTCTCTGCATACTCTGCATACACTCCTCTGAATACTCTGCATACACTCCTCTGCATACTCTGCACACACTTCTCTGCATACTCTGCATACACTCCTCTGCATACTCTGCATTCACTCCCCTGCATATCCTGCATACACTCCCTATTTACCATACAATCCCTAATGGAACTTGCGTCGCATGCAAACAAGCCATTCCAAATTAAATATGCTCTCTTATGTAAAGCAAGCTAATACCACACTGAATTACAATTCAGGACAGAGCCTTCATTCATGAAAACATTGAACTATAAAAAATAGGTAAACGAACATCCCTGAAGTAGATAATACAATCTTGAACTAACAAAGGCAATTTGAGCTATACAATTATAGAGTGTTCAAAGCATTCAGCTTCAAAATATGTATACAATCCTGGCCTACCCGCTGTCCGATGGAGTCGTCGCAGCTTCAATTGAAGACGAGGTGGACGATACGAAGACAGCTTCCTGCCTCCTTCTGAAAAGGAACCTCGAGAGCCAAGACAAGGTAAACTTTAGGACTAGGGAAAGAAAGCCTTGGTGTTGTGTGAGGGGTGGAGGGAGAAGAGGGAGGGGTGAGAAGGAACGGAAGAAGAGAAGTCATGAAGAAAAGTCTCAGAGGGACATTTTTTATAATTTCGCGGAAAAAGTTGTTTCTGCGCAACACCACAAAATAAATTGTTGTTTCGAGAGTATGACTACACAAATCGACTTATGAATCTGATTTGACGCATTTTAGCGTGGTATAAATTCATAAATGATACAATGGTGATAAATTCATAAATGATACAAAAAGCGAATGCCGCCACACTGTGGCGTCAGTGCCATGTCACCACACTGTGGTGTCAGTGCCATGTCACCCCACTGTGGCGTCAGTACCATGCTGACACAATGTGATGTCATTTCTCTACCACCACAATGTGACTTCTTGACCATGCCGCCACACTGTGATGTCATTGCTCTGCCACCACAATGCGACTTCTTGGTCATGCCGCCACACTGTGATGTCATTGCTCTGCCACCACAATGTGACTTCTTGGCCATGCCGCCACACTGTGATGTCATTGTTCTACCACCACAATGTGACTTCTTGGTCATGCCGCCACACTGTGATGTCATTGCTCTGCCACCACAATGTGGCTTCTTGGTCATGCCGCCACACTGTGATGTCATTGCTCTGCCACCACAATGTGACTTCTTGGTCATGCCGCCACACTGTGATGTCATTGCTCTGCCACCACAATGTGACTTCTTGGTCATGCCGCCACACTGTGATGTCATTGCTCTGCCACCACACTTCCTAGTATGAACTAAAAAGGCCTGTTGTTGTCGTCTTGCACTTGTAAACACCACTATGACGTCATTTCCCTACCGCCACGCTGTGACGTCATTGCCTTGCCGTCACACTGTGACGTCATTTCCCTGCCGCCACACTGTGACGTCATTTTTCGCCGCCACACTGTGACGTCATTGCCTTGCCGCCACACTGTTACGTCATTGCCTTGCCGCCTCACTGTGACGTCATTGCCTGTCACTGATTATGCAGTGCTTTGATAATAAGGAAAAGTTTACGATAGACTTGGGTACTAAGGGTTTATTTCAGCAAGGCATATGGTGGGCCCTACTTTTGGCTCCTGTAAGAAAAGCCCGTATGTTCGCTGCACAGATCCTCAGTCTCTTAACATTGCGAGAGTCTCCCCAATCCCAGAACTTGTCAACTAGAAAATAGCAGTAATTATCGACTAATTTCAATTTTACCAATGTTAGTAAGATATTCGAAAACACAGCATACATACAACTGTATGATTATTTAGAGAGGTGTGGCATTCATCATCGTGGTGAATATGAGGCTGGGAGCAAACAGTCGACAGTTATTTAGAGAGGTGTGGCATTCATCATCGTGGTGAATATGAGGCTGGGAGCAAACAGTCGACAGTTATTTAGAGAGGTGTGGCATTCATCATCGTGGTGAATATGAGGCTGGGAGCAAACAGTCGACAGTTATTTAGAGAGGTGTGGCATTCATCATCGTGGTGAATATGAGGCTGGGAGCAAACAGTCGACAGTTATTTAGAGAGGTGTGGCATTCATCATCGTGGTGAATATGAGGCTGGGAGCAAACAGTCGACAGTTATTTAGAGAGGTGTGGCATTCATCATCGTGGTGAATATGAGGCTGGGAGCAAACAGTCGACAGTTATTTAGAGAGGTGTGGCATTCATCATCGTGGTGAATATGAGGCTGGGAGCAAACAGTCGACAGTTATTTAGAGAGGTGTGGCATTCATCATCGTGGTGAATATGAGGCTGGGAGCAAACAGTCGACAGTTATTTAGAGAGGTGTGTCATTCATCATCGTGGTGAATATGAGGCTATGAGCAAACAGTCGACAGTGTAAGCAATTTTAGACCAAATGATTTTTTGTATCAAATTTAGATTCAGATCAAATTGTAGCATCCATATTTTTAGACTTTCGAAAGTCATTCGATGCCGTTGACCATATTATTGCACTATATAAGTTGCGCTTCTATGGGGTACTTGGATTAGCATTTGGTTGGTTTCGATTGTACCTTTTTAATGGACAACAATACTGAGTTATAAATTACTGTAAATCAAATCTTCTTAATATCTATCATGGCGTCCTTTGAGGCTCAATTTTAGGGTCCTGTTGTTTCTAATCTTATAAATAATCTTCCAATTTACTCGAATCTATTCAAGTGCTAATTATTTGCCGACGATAGTACCTTGGCAGACTCATATTGAAACACGGATGTGGGAATCCCGATTCAAATAAACAATGAATTAGTGATTGTAAATAGTTGGCTCAACACAAATATCATTTGCATGTATATCGATAAAACAAAAATTTACCGCATTCTCATACAAACGCAACACTAATATTCCTTTGTTAAAAACGGGAAATGCTAATATATAGAGAAGGGATTACCTCAATTTTTTTCGGCGTGCATCTCGACGCCATCTTGCATTCAAATATCATGTACATTAAAATTTAACTAAATAAGCAAATCAATTGGTATCTTGTGCAAATTAAAATAGTTTCTTCCACCAGAAGTTCTCGAAATTATTATTTTTTTTGCTTGTTCAACCAAATATCCACTGTGGAATTGAAGCTTGGTGTTGAAGCTCTAAAAATGTAATAGATAATTAGCGGTCATTGAAAAGAAATTATGTACAGCTATAAATAACCTCTCTTATACAGGACACACAGATATTTATTTCAAATCTATGAATATTCTTAAAAGTGAGGATATTTGTATCTTCTAAATACTAGTCTATATGTTTAAAATGTTTATTTTGACCATGATATGCATCTCCTTGAATGTTCAAGAACCAGTCTGATTTGAATTCGCACAAAAAAATCTAAAGTCGTACAACATAACAATGATCAATATCGCCGAATCTCAATTCGCCTTTGTCAAATTAGGGAATTCTATTCCATATGTAATCAAATCTTAAACTTCAATATTTACTTAAAATCCAAACTCAAACAACATTGTGTCCAACAACATTAATACTCTTAGCTAAAGCTATCTCTTATTATATTCAATATGTGTCATATTATCTATATTTTAGTTTTACAGCAATACTATAGTGGTTTTCGATAAAAAAAAATTACTCCTATAAGTTAGGTCACATTTGGGATAGATTTAGGTGTAGTTAGGTTAACCCTGATGCATTTTGCTTCTCCGGTCCCACATTCTGTTTCTGAGTATCAACTTCGTTCATAATCTTACTAAACATGTAGTCAAGCTAATTTCCTGCTCGGTTAATGTTCATTTGTAATATAAAAATTTAAAACAAATGTGATAATATGTGTTCATGTGGTTCAAGTGTTTCAAGTGATTTATATGTTATCTATCACAGACCTATCAAATGAGCTGCTGTTGCGTATATAGGCCATACAAAACATTCATGATGATTTCTAATTCACTATTCATTTACAGAACCACTGCGTTGTGTTGTTTTCCTACTGAATATATGTCATCGAGTACAGGTGCAAATAAAGCAGTACTGAATATATGTCATCGAGTACAGGTGCAAATAAAGCAGTACTGAATATATGTCATCGAGTACAGGTGCAAATAAAGCAGTACTGAATATATGTCATCGAGTACAGGTGCAAATAAAGCAGTACTGAATATATGTCATCGAGTACAGGTGCAAATAAAGCAGTACTGAATATATGTCATCGAGTACAGGTGCAAATAAAGCAGTACTGAATATATGTCATCGAGTACAGGTGCAAATAAAGCAGTACTGAATATATGTCATCGAGTACAGGTGCAAATAAAGCAGTACTGAATATATGTCATCGAGTACAGGTGCAAATAAAGCAGTACTGAATATATGTCATCGAGTACAGGTGCAAATAAAGCAGTACTGAATATATGTCATCGAGTACAGGTGCAAATAAAGCAATACTGAATATATAGCATCGAGTACAGGTGCAAATAAAGCAGTACTGAATATATGGCATCGAGTACAGGTGCAAATAAAGCAGTATTGAATATATGGCATCGAAAACATGTGCAAATATGGCAGTGATAATCCGCTGTATCGCTCTGTTCTACATATGTTGTTCTTGACATTTCCATGTTTATACACATTCCATGTATGTACAAAGATGCAGTATACACCGCAACATGTACTGCACCAAGAACTCTAACCTGTCCAAGAATGTGCCACAAGCACACCTGTAGGTGCACCCTATCAGAAGTACTATTTTATAATACCCAACAGAATCGTTCTGCAACCAGAACCCAACGCCATCACTTTGCCGTCAGAACCCATCCTCATCATTTTGCCCCCAGAACCCAACACCATCATTTTGCCCCCAGAACCCAATACCATCATTTTGCCCCCAGAACCCAACACCATCATTTTGCACCTATATCCCAACAACATCATTTGCACACAGAACCCCACACCATCGTTTTATCTCCAGAATCCAACACCATCATTTTACACATAGAGCTCACATTGAACTCTATTCAAAAACGTTTTTCCCAGCACTCCTGCACCCAACTCGTTGCACCCAGCACTCGTGCACCCCTCACAGGTAACCCCTTTACCCTCCCTTCCTTACCCAAGCCCTTAGCTGCAGCCGACTGCAAATGTTGACCCTAAAAAATGTTCTTCTGATGCCCAAGTGGTTCCGAGAGGGCGCTGGATTATCCTTGCGTCCTAATAGCGCTTGCAACCCTTTAGAAAGGGTCATTTTTCGAGGCCTTTTGACCTTTTTGCTTCCTTTTTTGCCCTTGTATTGTGACCGTGTGCAGCCCTGTTCCTTGGGCTGAAGTATCATCGCTGCCTGTGGCCGCCCTGCAACCGTTGGCAGTGCTTCCAACATCATTGTTTGATGGTACGCTAGCACGAAACAGTACTGCTAACTGTCGTGCGGCTACCATCATTGTTGCCACCAACAGTGCTGTTGTCAGTGCAGTCATTTACTTTTATAATTTCCTGCATTTATTAACTGTCAATTGCAGTTTTATTTGAAGTACTGCAAACATTGTGAGGCCAAAACTCATGCCGCATCTCTTCTGAAAGGACTAGACTAGTAAGTCACCATGATATCTTAAAGATGATGCTGTTGATGCTATTCTTTCTGCTCTTCATATTTTTTCCCAATTCATGAGCTTGTTAGCGTTCCGACTGCAGTGCCTACCTCTGGTGCTGCAGGTCGCGAGTTCGAGCCCCAGCAACGACACGGCGGTCTTGTGTCAGCCTAGCTCTGTGTAAGCCTAGCTTAGCCTCCATCTTAATTAGGGGGATACGGCTGTATGTCTATGCATACATACAAGAGTTTAAAAAAACTTGTCTATTTAAAAAAATCCATTCATTGTTATTTACACAAAATTGTTGTGCTGTTACCTACTTACTTGTCGCTGATTTTGATGTGTTCGCTTCAGCCCAATGCGTCGACAACACGCGCTCATTTAAGATGCAGCAGCATTGCATTGCGCATCTTAAGCGTTATCAAAATTAACATTTATACCCAGCAGCAATATGGTCTTGCAAGTTTCCACCGACACCGATCATTACTTGGAGTCCTCCGTCAAGCCACAAAAGAATAGTAAACAGGGCATCTGCTATTCCCAGCAGCTGTACTGTTCATCGCTGCAGCTGCACTGCTTCATCACTGCAGCTGCACTGCTTCGTCACTGCAGCTGTACTGCTTCATTGCTGCAGCGTTCATCGCAGCAGCTGCACTTCTTCATCGCTGTAGCTGCACTGCTTCACCGCTGCAGCTGCACTGCTTCATCGCTGCAGCTGCACTGCTTCATCGCTGCAGCTACACTGCTTCATCGCTGCAGCTACACTGCTTCATCGCTGCAGCTACACTGCTTCATCGCTGCAGCTGCACTGCTTCATCGCAGCAGCTGCACTTCTTCATCGCTGTAGCTGCACTGCTTCACCGCTGCAGCTGCACTGCTTCATCGCTGCAGCTGCACTGCTTCATCGCTGCAGCTACACTGCTTCATCGCTGCAGCTACACTGCTTCATCGCTGCAGCTACACTGCTTCATCGCTGCAGCTGCACTGCTTCATCGCAGCAGCTGCACTTCTTCATCGCTGTAGCTGCACTGCTTCACCGCTGCAGCTGCACTGCTTCATCGCTGCAGCTGCACTGCTTCATCGCTGCAGCTACACTGCTTCATCGCTGCAGCTACACTGCTTCATCGCTGCAGCTACACTGCTTCATCGCTGCAGCTGCACTGCTTCATCGCAGCAGCTGCACTTCTTCATCGCTGTAGCTGCACTGCTTCACCGCTGCAGCTGCACTGCTTCATCGCTGCAGCTGCACTGCTTCATCGCTGCAGCTACACTGCTTCATCGCTGCAGCTGTATTTGAGATGGTGACTTATTTCAGTACAGTGTACTCGGTTGCTAAAATGCTTCATTGCTGCAGCTCCATTTGAGATGCTGGCGACTTTCGGAACAGAATATCCATACAGCAGATGAAGAGCTTCAATGCTGCCGATGTATATAAGATGTTCACGCATTTTTGTGCTTTCTACCCAGCAGCTGTAGTGCCCTCGTTATGGTTGCAGCTGTATTGAAGATATGCACAACGGAAACAATGCTATTGTAGCTCTCAAACACATCCGTCCAATTGCAATGGACAAAAAAAACTAACCTTCTTGACACAGAGTGACGTTACGAGCGCCTCAGCAACTACGGGTTTCATGTGTTTTTTATAAATATTTTTATCATGGGTGGAGTACAATATGCATCCAACGTTCAAACCTCGATCGGTATGCAGGCGGACGCACAGAAACACACGGAACAGTATCCTTTCTTTGCCTTGCACCTTCGCCCTCTGGTGTACGGGGAGTGCAACAGGCGTTATTGTGCCCTGGAATGTTTGAGAACAAACGCACCTTAAAAAATGACTTGCTTTATGTCTTTCACGTGAAGAAGGGACTTACGGAATAAAGTTCTACGTATGGTTGGTACTGTCCACGAATATTCATCTGTAAATGTGCACACATGTAGTTACGTATAAATTGATAAATGCGGATAAATGAGGTGATATAAAGTGCGGATAAATGAGGTGATATAATCTTTCGTGGCTTTACACCGGCCATACGTATTCTGTAGTAGTTTGATTATAGTACATACTGGGTTCTGCATATTTCCAAACCTCTGTTCAAAGGGCCGCCCAAACTTGTTACCAGAACCTTTTGTTGCAATTTTTAATGTTAAATATCAGGCCTTATTTGAAACGCGAATGTTTCGATGCATGCGACGGACGACATTTAAGGCAACAACAGTAAATGCTGTTTGCTGATGTGGTTGAATTCAGACGGAAAAAGTAATTAATTGCAACGCTGTCGCGGATGCAGTGACCTAACGAAGAAAAATTCACTACGAAATTTAAATATATTGCCCACTCATAATAAGAAATGGCAACATATAAGAAAGGGTGGAAAATAAAATATTAAACAGTGAATGCTTGCAAATGATGTTTATAAAACTGAATTTAGCAGTTTTGTGAACATCAAAATGTGAAAATTAGCTCTAGTTTTGGATTATAAAGCATTTTAATAAGGAGCTCATATTAACTTCAGGATAACAACGTGTTTATCAAGGTCGCTCATTCCGGGCTACAGTGACGCCGAAAAAACATGATACAAATAACTTTGAGCTAGTACAATATTTATTGTCGTACAATACCGCACATATTTACTGCTAGCTCTATTTATGTGATCCATTCGAATACACTCCAAACATTAACCCTCTTGATTCGAAGCCCTTTTAAACGGTAAGGTCGTCATGACCTTTCCTACACATACCTACATGTGTTTTCATCCCTCCCTGGGTGGGTATATTCACCCAAGAACATTCAATGCAAGAACAACACTTGACCAATTTTTTGTTTCCCCTCATCCTGACCGAACTCATGAAAGGTGTTTTTTGTCGAATTTTTTTTATAATTTCCCAACGTTGTCGTTTAAGTCTTTGATTAATGAGTGGACAGATGCATAAACATTGCTCGCTCACTGTCATTTTTATGAAGCTAATGGTGCAGTCATTCTCTCGACAGTCGACACCCCTAAAAATGTCCGACGAATGGAACCGACGTCCGTAAGGGTTGTTCCGGTTGGTAGCAGAAAACTCTTCGCTGGTTGTTATTACCGTTGATCGTTGTGGTCCTTTTGTTGCTGCTGCTGCTGCTGCTGCTGATGATGATGATGAAGATGATGATGGTGACTTCGTCCTTGTTGCTGCAGAAATCATAAACTGTTGTGCTGGGTCTGATGCCGCCTCTGGAAAATAGAAAACAACGAATGAAGTTAACCAAGAATATTATTCGCCTCTCTTCTGAATACTGGGTTATTTGCTCCTTCTGCTCTCTCCCCCTTTCTCTTCTTCGAAAGTGTTATTCTATAGTGTACTGCTCTCTTCCCCTTTCTCTTCTTCGAAAGTGTTATTCTATTGTGTACTGCTCTCTTCCCCTTTCTCTTCTTCGAAAGTGTTATTCTATAGTGTACTGCTCTCTTCCCCTTTCTCTTCTTCGAAAGTGTTATTCTATAGTGTACTGCTCTCTTCCCCTTTCTCTTCTTCGGAAGTGTAATAATATAGCGTACTGCTCTCTTTCCCTTTCTCTTCTTCCAAAGTGTTATTCTATAGTTTACTGCTCTCTTCCACGTTCTCTTCTTCGAAAGTGTTATTCAATAGTGTACTGCTCTCTTCCCCTTTCTCTTCTTTGGAAGAGAGTTGTTCTATGGGGTAATTGAGATAGTTATTCGTCCAATTATGTGACTTTATTAATTAAAGAGAAGATTAAGGGGCGGGGATTTAGATGCGCAGCAAGTTTATTTGTGTATTTTGATCTCTAACGCCTCTATGAAGACATCAATCCAATTTTAAATCAATTAATTTTTCGCATGTTCTCACACTTCCTGGATTTCAGAATTATTATTAGTTGTTGCGGCATGACAATGAGCAGTTTGGTGGAGAATGAGCAGTTTGGTGGAGAATGGGCAGTTTGGTGGAGAACTAGTAGTGAGACATGGCAGTTTGGTGGAGAACTAGTAGTGAGACATGGGCAGTTTGGTGGAGAACTAGTAGTGAGACATGGGCAGCTTGATGGAGAACAAATAGTGAGACATGGGCAGTTTGGTGGAGATCCAGTAGTGAGACATGGGCAGTTTGGTGGAGAACCAGCAGTGAGACATGGGCTGTTTGGGTGGTAACGCAGGGGTACGTCAAAAACAGCCATATTTTACCTTGCCCGTCTGCTGTTCTATGCTCACTGCAAAAGAGTGGTAATGAAACATTTTTATAAAATGTTTATAACAAGTACATCTGTTGATACCACACAAGCACCCTTATACTCATACTTTTAGCTGAAAGTACTTCAAATAAGAATATATTTTTTAAACATGGCAAGAAAGAATACAGTCAGCATTCTGTCAATCAATTAATATAAACATGGGACAGGTCAGTATAATATTAGGCTCGGTGTAGTGCAGGGGAAGGTAGGCAGAGCGTTATTAAGAAAAGGTATACAAGAGGGCTTACTCTCATTCAGTTCAAGCGCTGTCTCCAGCCAACAAACAGTCCAGCCGAGCTGCAATCATTGCATGGTTCACTGTTCAATGAGAGTGGCTTAACAAAACAAAAAGCTGTCGGTGCTAAACAAGCCTTAGACATACGGATTGGTTAAGGGACCTTATCAACCCACCAAATCGTTCCAGCAACATTTGGAACGACGGGACTAACGTCGACATGCGGTGGCACACGGCGGTGTGTGTCGTTTGGTTGTGAACCGACTAGTATTAAAGTCGTCCGTAAATCGGTCTATAAGGAGGCCATCATCAGAACGATAGGGCGTAACCAATTCGCCATTGGTTCATCTACAAAAATATGACACCGTTGGCTCCGATGTACAAAGTCATCAC
The DNA here is from genome assembly GCA_016164225.1 of Gammarus roeselii. Taxonomy (NCBI): domain Eukaryota; kingdom Metazoa; phylum Arthropoda; class Malacostraca; order Amphipoda; family Gammaridae; genus Gammarus; species Gammarus roeselii. The sequence continues at coordinate 6,504 of SDVV010003550.1, read as the reverse complement.
CAAATGCTTAACCTACGCTTATTAGAGTTTATGAGTCGTCGTGTCACCGTCTAAATGACGTTGACCCGTCACACGGTACGGTGAATGCAGACGCCGCTGCTCCGTCAGACAGGCAATAGCTGGCTTGCTCTCTTGCCCGCCGTCGACTAATGGTTGCTGTGATAAGCCTTCATGCTCCTGCCACATCCTAGGCCAAGGAGCCTCAGCACAGCATGAACCTGCGCGCTTCTATGCTGACCATGAACCAAGGAGCCTCAACACAGCGTGAGCCAGCACGCTCCTGTGAACATCATAAACCAAGGGGCCCCACACAACATGAACCATCACTCTCCTGTGAACATCATAAACCAAGGGGCCCCACACAACATGAGCCAGCACACTCCTGTGAACATCATAAACTAAGGGGCCTCCACACAACATGAGCCAGCCCGCACCTGTGAACATCATAAGCCAAAGGGCCTCCACACAACATGAACCATCACACTCCTGTGAACATCATAAGCCAATGGACCCCACACAACATGAGCCAGCACGCTCCTGTGGACATCATAAACCAAGGGGCCCCATACAACATGAGCCATCACGCTCCTGTGAACATCATAAGCCAAAGGGCCCCACACAACATGAGCCATCACGCTCCTGTGAACATCATAAACCTAGGGGCCCCACACAACATGAGCCAGCACGCTCCTGTGAACATCATAAACCAAAGGGTTCCCACACAACATGAGCCAGAATGCAGCTGTGCACATCATAGACCAAGGGGCCCCTACACAACATAAGCCAGAATGCAGCTGTGCACATCATAGACCAAGGGGCCCCACACAACATGAGTCAGCATGCAGCTGTGCACATCATTCACCAAGGATACACCACGCAGCATGATCCAGCATGCAGCTGTGCATATCATAAGCAAAGATGCCCCCACACAGCATGAGCCAGCAAGATGCTGTGCATATCATAAACCATGAAGCCTCAAACACCGTGCATGAGCCAACATGCTCCAGGGCGCATCTCGAACAAAGGAGACTCGACGCAGCTGAAGCCTTCGTACTCCAACGCCTATCTCAAGGCATGGAGACTCAACACTTAATGTGTTTTCATGCTCGTGTGCATGTCATTGAACAAGGAGCCTCAATACAGCATGAAGCAGCATGCTCGAGTGTCCTCATAAGCTAAGGAGCTCCAACACAACATGAGCCTTCTTGGTCCTGTGCTAATCAAAAAACAATGGCCTCAACACAGCATGAGGCTGCACGCTCCAGAGCCCATCCTAGAGCAATGAGCCTTCACATAGCATATGCCTGCAAGCTTCTGTGCAAATACTAAAGCAAGGAGCCTCCACACAGCATGAGCCTGCACGCGTCTGTGCAAATCTTAAAGCGAGGAGAGTCAAATGGTATGGACATCATACCATTTGCATGGGCATCTTGCCACAGCATGCACATCATACCACATGCATGGATATCACGCCGCGTGCGTGCACATCATACCACATGCATGCACATTATACCACATGCATGTGCATCACGCCGCATGCAAGGACATCATACCACTAGAGTGGACATCATGCCGCATGCATGGACATCATAGAACAAGCATGTGCATCACACCGAATGCATGACATCATACCGCATGCATGGACATAATACCACATGCATGGACATCACGCCGCATGCATGACATCATACCACATGCATGGACATCCCGCTGCATGCATGGACATCATAAAACATGCATGGACATCCCGCTTCATGCATGGACATCATACCACATGCATAGACATTCTGCTGCATGCATGGACATCACGCCACATGCATGGACATCACGTAACATGAATGGACATCATACCACATGCATGGACATCACGCTGCATGCATGGACATCACGCCGCATGCATGGACATCATACCACACAAATGGACATCATACCACATGCATGGACATCACGCTGCATGCATGGACATCATACCACATACATGGACATTATACCAAATGCATGGACATCACGCCGCATGCATGGACATCATACCACATACATGGAGATCATACCACATGCATGGACATCACGCTGCATGCATGGACATCATACCACATGCATGGACATCACGCTGCATGCATGGACATCATAACACATGCATGGACATCACGCTGCAAGCATGGACATCATACCGCATTCATGGACATCCCGCTGCATTCAAGGACATCATACCACGTACATGGACATCACGCTGCATGTATGGACATTATACCACATGCATGGACGTCACGCAGCATGCATGGACATCATACCGCATGCACGGACATCCTGCTTCGTGCGGGGAAATGATACCACATACATGGACATCACGCTGCCTGCATGGACATCATACCACATACATAGACATTACGCTCCATGCATGGACATCATACCACATGCATGGACACCACGCCGCATGCATGGACATCATACCACATGCATGTACATCACGCCGCATGCATATACATCACGCTGCATGTATGGACATCATACCACGTAAATGGACATCACGCTGCATGCATGGACATCATACCACATGCATGGACATCCCGCTGCATGCATGACATCATACCACATACATGGACATCACGCTGCATGCATGGACATCATACCACATGCATGGACATAACGCTGCATGCATGGACATCATACCACATGCATGGACATCACGCCGCATGCATGGACATCACGCTGCATGCATGGACATCAAACCACATGCATGGACATCACGCCGCATGCATGGACATCATACCACATGCATGGACATCACGCCGCATGCATGGAAATCACGCCGCAGCATGGACATCACGCCGCATGCATGGATATCATACCACATACATGGACATCACGCTGCATGCATGGACATCATACCACATGCATGGACATCACGCCGCATGCATGTACATCATACCACATGGATGGACATCACGCCGCATGCATGGCTATCACGCCGCATGCATGGACATCATACCACGTACATGGACATCACGCTGCATGCATGGACGTCATACCACAGGCATGGACATCCCACTGCATGCATGACATCATATCACATGCATGGACATCACGCTGCATGCATGGACATCATACCACATGCATGGACATCCCACTGCATGCACGACATCATATAACATGCATGGACATCATACCACATGCATTGACATCACGCTGCATGCATGGACATCATACCACATGCATGGACATCCCACTGCATTCAAAACATCATACCACATCCATGGACATCATACCACATGCATGGACATCCCGCTGCATGCATGGACATCATACCGCATGCATGACATCATACCACATGCATGGACATCACGCTGCAAGCATAGACATCATACCACAAGCATGCACATCACGCTGCATGCATGGACATCATACCACATGCATGGACATCACGCCGCATGCATGGATATCATACCACATGCATGGACATCACGCCGCATACATGGGCATCATACCACGTGCACGGACATCCCGCTGCATGCACGACATCATATAACATGCATGGACATCATACCACATGCATGGACATCACGCTGCATGCATGGACATCATACCGCTCACATGCATGGACATCACGCTGCATGCATGACATCATACCACATCCATGGAGATCATACTACACGCATGGACATCCCGCTGCATGCATGGACATCATACCACATGCATGATATCATACCACATGCATGGACATCACGCTGCATGCATGGACATCATACCACAAGCATGCATGGACATCATACCACATGCATGGACACCAGGCCGCATGCATGGACATCATACCACATGCATGGACAACATACCACATGCATGGACATCATACCACATGCGTGGACATCCCGCTGCATGCATGGACATCATACCACATGCATGGACATCCCGCCGCATGCATGGACATCACGCTGCATGCATGAACATCATACCGCATGCATGGACATCCCACTGCATGCATGACATCATACCACATGCATGGACATCCCGCTGCATGCATGGGCATCATACCACATGAATGGACATCTTACCACATGCATGGACATCCCGCTGCACGCATGGACATCATACCACATGCATGCCATCATTCCACACGCATGGACATCACGCTGCATGCATGGACATCATACCACAAGCATGGACATCATACCACAAGCATGGACATCACGCTGCATGCATGGAGATCATACCACATGCATGGACATCACGCCGCATACATGGACATCATACCACATGCATGGATATCCCGCTGCGTGCATGGACATTATACCACATGCATGGGCATCATACCACATACATGGACATCACGCTGCATGCATGGACATCATACCACATGCATGAACATCACGCTGCATGCATGGAAATCATACCACATACATGGACCTCATACCACATACATTGACATTATACCACCTGCATTGACATCATACCATATACATGGCCATCACGCTGCATGCATGGACATCCTACCACATACATGGGCATCACGCTGCATGCATGGACATCATACCACATGCATGGACATCACGCCACATGCATGGACATCATACCACATGCATGGACATCACGCTGCATGCATGGACATCACGCCGCATGCATGGACATCATACCACATAAATGGACATCATACCACGTACATGGACATCACTCTGCATGCATGGACACCATACCACATGCATTGACATCCCGCTGCATGCATGGACATCATAAAACATGCATGGACATCATACCACATGCATGGACATCATACCACATAGATGGACATCACTCGGCATGCATGACATCATACCCCATACATGGACATCATACCACATACATGGACATCACTCGGCATGCATGTCATCATACCACATGCATGGACATCATACCACATACATGGACATCACTCGGCATGCATGACATCATAACGCATACATGGACATCATACCACATACATGGACATTACGCCGCATGAATGATACCATGCCACTTGCATGGACATCATACCACATTCATGACCATCACGCTGCATGCATGATATCATGCCACATGCATGGACATCACACCATTGTATGCACATCTTACCACAGCATGCACATCATACCACATGCATAGACATCACGCCGCATGCATAAACATCATACCACATGCATGGACATTACATCGCATGCATGCACATCATACCCCATTCATGCACATCATGCCACAGGCATGTACATCATAACACATGCATGGATATCATAACACAGCATGCATATCATAACACATGCATGGACATCACGTCGCATGCATGGACATCATACCACAGCATAAACATCAAACCACTTGCATGCTCATCATACCACATGCATGGACATCATACCACAACATGCACATCATACCACTTGGATGCACATCATACCACATTCATGAACATCATTCATCAGCATGAACATCATGCCACAGCATGCACATCATACCACATACATGGACATCACACCACAGCATAAACATCATACCACATGCTATGCCGAGATCCTTCTCTCCATCTCGCCAAGGTTCTACCCCCATAAAAGAAGCCGGGCCCCTTATAATGTATGCTTCGAGCCCCCTGCTAATGCTTGCTGTCGCTGCAATACATGCAGGTAAATATCAGGTAGCGCTTAAAAGAGGACACAGATGGATACAGATGGACACAGATGGCTGTGCATAGATTACGAACGCACGTCGCGGCCGCCATCCCGTGCATATTGATTCAATGACAGCGTCACTAGAAAAGGATTCCTGCACGGCGATGTTTTGAGTGGCAACACTGCCTTGAGTTGCCGTGGCCCGATAAACAGACTTACGAAAGTATGTAAGTTCAAAAACGTTTCAAGGCATTTGAGTGGTGTCTTTGTAATTGTAATAATGTCTATGAGTGTCAGAGTTCGATATAGATTACTGAAGCATTTTCACGCATTCTCCTCTACTGCGTCGGTGTACCTTTGAGCACCCGTTTCCTGATTGAAATACACAAATATATTATGGGCATGATAACGTCGGCCGATCGTGGTCGTACCGTTGACCAGCTATGATACCCTCCTCCCCCTTCTCCCCAAGGTAAGGAAGAGACATACAACGCTTGATTCGAACCCGTGATCATCAGTGGGCGTGGCACCCGCTTCTACTTCTGACGGTGGCGGGTTCAAGTTCCGGTGAGGTAGATGAATATGTGTACATAGTTTCTTCCATTAAATTCCCACCCATTATGGCATACACCAGGCGGCATATCCTGCGTCTCTGTGTTCGAAACTCAAAGGTTTACCCCGTCTGACGCTAAACAAAACGACAAGTTAAGAGCAAAGGTTGACTACTTCATGATACCTGTACACTTCGCTCGTCGAAATTCGTTGTTCTTGAGACCATCCGCTCATGTGATCATTCAAGAGGCATACGCACTTGATCATTCAAGAGGCATACGCACTTGATCATTCAAGAGGCATACGCACTTGATCATTCAAGAGGCGTACGCACTTGATCATTCAA
>SDVV010003549.1:0-21233 GCA_016164225.1 Gammarus roeselii | reverse complement strand
ATTTGATTTACATAGAATCATTTAAAAAAAAATTATGGGTTTCGTTACAGCTCGTTCCAATGCTTATTTTTCAATGCCTAGTTAGGTGGAAAAAGAGACAAGTTTATTATTTCAATTTATATATATTTTATATACATATGAGCATACAAGGATTATTTACATTTTTATGAACATTTACAGGATAAAACCTGTTGAGGGACGCGTACTTTCATCATCAAGTCGACTACATACATCAAAGACGGTCTCTCCCGGCTTGCGTCTCTTCCATGTTAAATCCATCTCTTCGTCGATTTCATTTGCCAAGGCACATCGCTTCCTCTTTTTAGTGATGATAGGTGCATTTTCAATGTATTTTTTGGTAATGTCCGGGTGGTCATTGGCAAGAGTTGTGCATGCGTCGAGATAGTAGCGTTTATTCTCAAATTTATTGAGGCAGTTTTTGATAGTGCGTACAGTTTGGAGTTGGCATGCTTGAGCACGAATGTTGTGTATTGTCTCAAAGTGTGTGTATTTTTTCTGAATATGAATATCCCTGCATTGTTCATGTTTGATTTTGGTTTGTGTCTGGTAATTTACACCTTTAGCAGCCGATTTTGTTGCGTCCGACTCAAGCAACATGCTGTAACACTTGGGTTGTAAGCAGATGATTTCTTTCGGGTAGTCATCAGCTGTTTCGCTTTTCAGTAGTCCTAGCTGTCCTTTCTTGGATTCGTCGAACAAGAGGTGATTTTTTGGGATGGTTGGAAAAGTCCATGTATGCAGCCAGAGGAGCTTGGTGCATTTCCGCTTCAATGTCGGCCACGCCTTTGAACTGGATCAGCAACGAGTCAGTGTCCGAGTAAATGAGCGAGACGTTGTCACCGTAGCGTGGTTTCAGTGTGTCATAGAAGAAGCTGTAGACTTTTGCTTCTGCTTTTTTCAAGCACGAAGGATCCAACTTGGAGTGGATGAACAATTCGGACTTTTTTTTTCTTGATGATCATGATGACTGTTTCGGGGCCGATGGCGTAGTAGTTTTTTAGGAGCGGATTGACATCTTGTTTTCGAAACTCGTTGAGGGTGCACTGGGAAATCATTTATACGAAAACATAACTTTTTCACACCGAAAATTCGACGTGAACATCTTGGCGGAACATAAGTAATGACTTCGACCTCCCTCTCTTGTTTTATCTTGATCCTTGGTACCAATGACAGTCTGTGGGTTCTTTATCAATGACGTATATATATTCCTCACCTGAAGCTGTGGACTCGTCATATCTGTGTAGTATTTATCATCTGGGTGCGTTTTTTTCTCCGATACATTGGTGTTCTAGACTAACGCACTTACTACACATTTTAGATAAACGACGACCTTTGGGAGAAGTGTATACAATACTTGTATTCCTATCCTTGTCCCCAAAACTCTGTTTTTTAGTCCTCAGCGAGCTTTTTATGGACGCTATTTTTTTAATTACTGTTACATGTTTATAACATCGACTCGTTTCAGATTTCTTCTTGCTATTATTAACATTTCCATTCTTTATATTCCCGCAGATTTCCGAAGTATACATAATTCTCCTAGCACTCAAACGTTTGAGACATGATTCTCTATCCTCATGTTTCATTACCAATATTTTTGAAACAAAGTCAGATATACATTTGATTTTACTATGCAACTTTTACACTTCTTATAATCGACACCCTTTCTTTACCCCATTTGATAATTTCGGTTTCCTTCAACGTTCGGGTTTTTTTCATGCATTTTATCACGGATTGATACCGCCATATGCCGGCATACGTCGGCATATGCTGGTATAATGTAGCTGTATTCATGGTTTGATCCCGCCATATGGCGGCATATGCCGGCATATGCTGGTATATTGTAGGCGTATTTACGGTCGATGTCGGTATAATGTTGGCATTTACACTCATTTTTGTAAAAGGGTTTCCATACACTGCCGGATGCATTAATACCTACGCAACCTAACCTAACCTATAGAACAATATCCCTTGCTGATTGTTACAAGATATTTAATGGGCATCAGCTCCATGCTATGTTATGTTAGGAAAAGTAATCATCCTATCTTAGACTAACCCTACTTATGTACGGTATTCAGTCAAGGTTTTATACGATGCATAATACATATCTCCACTTGACTCTACATTTTGATCTATCCTGTGCAGTTTTTATAACTTACACCTAATTATTTCTACTTCGCAATCAATCTCGAGTCATATTTGTTACCAGATATGTCGGATTTTTTCAATCTTAGGAGACATTATTCTCTCTCCTCATGTTTCATTACCAATAATTTTAAAACAATGACAGATATACATTTAATTTTTATCATGCAATTTTATGCTTCTTATACTTGACATCCTTCCATTACCCCATTTGATAATTCAGTTTCCTTCAACGTTCGAGATTTTTCATGCATTTTATCATGGTTTGATACTGCCAGATGCCGGCATATGCCGGTATAATGTAGCTATATTCACGGTTTGATCCCGCCATATGCCGGCATATGCCGGCATATGCTGGTATAATGTAGGCGTATTCATGGTCGATGTCGGTATAATGTCGGCATTTACACACATTTTTGCAAACGGATTACCATACACTGCCAGATACATTAATACATACACAACCTAACCTAACTCCACTTTTCTCTACATTTTGATCAATCCTTTGCAGTTTGATACACACATCTAATTCTGATCTAGTAAATCATCAAAAACTTAACATAACCTAACTTATGTACGGTATTCAGTCATTGATTTATACGATGCATAATACGTATCTCCATTTATCACTACATTTTGATCAATCCTTTGCAGTTTGATACACACATCCAATTCTGAACTTCTAAATCATCAAAAAAACTAACCTAACCTAACTTATTTACGATAATCAGTCATTGTTTTTTTCAATGCATAACAAATATCTCCACGATACGCACGTCTCCGCTTGTTCTCTACGTATCACTGACCAGTCTCGGCGTGCAGATACCTTTTATATCTTCGAGCGTATGTACGTGTACATCTATTTAAATTTAAATTTTGTAATATATGTATTTCTTTTCAATACATGTACACGTACATACGCTCGAATATACTCATGCACGTACGTTTACAGCTCTATACACGTACATACATACGTTCATGTTGACCACGGTGAGCGATGATGGGCCTAATGTTTTGCAAGATGTAACATGTAATCAAGATATAAAAGGTATCTGCATGCCGAGACTGGAGTCAGTGATACGTTGAGAACAAGCGGAGACGTGTGTATCGTCTCAGAATAAATAAAAATGGATGTTCACATCTCTAAAATTTGTTTACGAGTGTTGGATGAAAAAATCTCCGATGATGATTTAGCTTGGTTCGAGGATATATTGACGTGTGATGGAGATATCAATTATCGACAAATGCGGAGAACAAGAATCACAAGAGCAAGAACTGTTATCCATATATGGAAGGACAATGAAGAAAACAGGATTTGGGTGACTGATTTCGAAACATTTCAGTCGTATGTAACAGAGTTCAAAGAAAATAAGAAGGTATATCTTGAAATTGATATGTCCCAAGCAGAAAACTTCCACACATGTAAGAAAGTTGGGTTAGGGGAAAATAAATTCTATCTAGGGAGTGAATAAAATCTGAAGTGTATGATGGAGTTTCTTTCGGATAAAGATTGGAGGTACATTGAATTGGATAGGATTCGAATAATTAAAGTTCGCACAGAAGAAGAAGAAGAACCTATATGGAAATGTGGGGGTTAACATTTATGGAGAAACGGGGATGGAGCAGGTTTCCGTATTCATATCAAAGATATGGTGGACTATATGAAGGAATTTGAGAGGAGACTGCTACAAAGTGATGATGGGTACGGTTGTATGTACGCACCATGTTGATACAAGAATGCATAAACATTGATGAATCCAGCAAGATCTGTAATTAATACTCATAAAAAACAATATAACTATGAAAAAATCCGAAATTAAATTGTTTATATTATCCTAAAAACTTAAAGGTTAAGCGATGAATTGCATACACTGTGTCAGACGGAGGTAACATCGAAATTGTTGAAGTCGGTAGGAGAATATATTGCAAGGGGTGCTACGCTACCCATAAAACTACCTCAGGGTAAATGCTGTATATGTGTGACAGAATGGTGAAATATAAATCAGAGTCCGATGAGAAAAATACTCAGTCAATATTGGGATTCTGTTGTGGAAGTAATAGGGTGATGGGGGTCTGTAAACTCTGCCAGAAAGAAATAAAATTGAATAAACATAAATCTACGAGTAACGTGTGAAGAAATATGCAACGCTGTCATCGTGAAGAGTTTGAAAAAATATTGGAAAGAAAATAAAGTAGATCAACTATGCAAGTTGTCAGAGGATAAAATGTCTGGAGATATTGACGAAAAAATGTGGTAGATCTAGTATGAGATGAAGACCCCGTTTGTATGATGATGGAAACAAATATGAATTACTTGTAACATTCATTCCATTTAAGATTGAAAAATCTGACCTCTCTGGTAAAATATAAGAGTCGAGATTGAATGCAAAGTAGAAATAATTAGGTGTAAGTTATCAAAGCTGCAAAGGATAGAACAAAAATATGTAGAGTCAAGTGAAGATATTTGTTATGCATTGAATAAAACAGTGACTGAATATCGTACATAAGTTAGGTTAGGTTAGTTTTTTGATGATTTACAAGTTCAGAATTGGATGTGTGTATCAAACTGCAAAGGATTGATCGCAAATGTAAAGATAAGTGGAGATATGTATTATGCGTCGTAAAAATCAATGGCTGAATACCGTACATAAGTTAGATAATGTTAGGTTTTTGATGATTTACTAGATCAGAATTGGATGTGTGTATCAAATTGCAAAGGATTGATCAAAATGTAGAGATAAGTGGAGTTAGGTTAGGTTGCGTAGGTATTAATGTATCTGGCAGTGTATAGTAACCCTTTTGCAAAAATGTGTGTAAATGCCGACATTATACCGACATCGACCGTGAATACGCCTACATTATACCAGCATATGCCGGCATATGCCGCCATGTGTCGGGATCAAACCGTGAATACGCCTACATTAAACCAGCATATGCCGGCATATGCCGCCATATGGCGGGATCAAACCGTGAATACAGCTACATTATACCAGCATATGCCGACATATGCCGGCATATGACGGTATCAATCCATGATCAAATGCTTGAAAAAATCCCGAACGTTGAAGGAAACCGAATTATCAAATCGGGGGAAGAAAGGGTGTCGAGTATAAGAAGTGTAAAAACAGCATAATAAAATCTAATGTATATCCGACTTTGTTTCAAAATTATTGGTAATGAAACATGAGGAGAGACAATCATGTCTCAAACCATTGAGTGCTAGGAGAATTATGTATATTTCGGAAATCTGCGGGAATATTAAGAATGGAAATGTTGATAATAGCAAGAAGAAGTCTGAAACGATTCGATATCATGAATATGTAACAGTAATTAAAAAATTAGCGTCCATAAAAAGCTCGCTGAAGACTAAAAACAGAGTTTTGGTTACAAGCATTAGAAGCATACACTTCTCCCAGAGGTCGTCGTTTATCTAAAATGTGTACTAAGAGCTTTAGTCTAGAACACCAATATATCGGAGGAAAAACCGCACCCAGATGATAAATCTTACACCGATATGACGAGTCGACAGCTTCAGGTGAGGAATAAATATATGTCATTGATAAAGAACCCACAGACTGTCATTAGTACCAAGGATCAAGATAACACAAGAGAGGGAGGTCGAAGTCATTACTTATGTTCCGCCAAGATGCTCACGTCGAATTTTTGGTGTGAAAAAGTTATGTTTTCGTAAAATGATATCCCAGTGCACCCCCAACGAGTTCCGAATACACGCTGGCAACCCGCTCCTAAAAAACTGCTACGCAATGGGCCCCGATACAGTCATCATGATCCTCAAGAAAAAAAAAAGTCCGAATGGTTCATCCACTCCAAGTTGGATTCTTCGTGCTTGAAAAAGCAAAAGCAAAAGTCTACAGATTCTTCTATGACACACTGAACGCCACGCTACGGTGACAACGTCTCGCTCATCTACTCGGACACTGACTCGTTGCTGATCCAGTTCAAAGGCGTGGACGATATTGAAGCGGAAAGGCGCTAAGCTCCCTGGCTGCATACATGGACTTCTCCAACTATCTCAAAAAATTACCCCTTGTTCGATAAATCCAAGAAAGGACAGCTAGGACTACTAAAAAGCGAAACAGCTGATGACTACCCTAGTGAAATCATCTGCTTACAACCCAAGTGTTACAGCATGTTGCTTGAGTCCAACGCAACAAAATCGGCTGCTAAAGGTGTCAAATACCAGACACAAACCAAAATCAAACATGAACAATACAGGGATATTCATAACCAGAAAACATACACACACTCTGAGACAATACACTACATTCGTGCAAAAACATGCCAACTCCAAACTGTACGCACTATCAAAAACTGCCTCAGTAAATTTGAGAATAAACGCTACTATCTCGACGCATGCACAACTCTTGCCTATGGCCACCCGGACATTCCCAAAAAATCCATTGAAAATGCACTTACCGTCACTAAAAAGGGGAAGCGATGTGTCTTGGCTAATGAACTCGATGAAGAAATGGATTTAACATGGAAGAAACGCAAGCCGGGTGAGACCGTCTTTGGCGTATGTAGTCGACTTAATGATGAAAGTACGTGTACCTCAACAGGTTTTATCCTGTAAATGTTCATGAAAATATAAATAATCCTTGTATGCTCATATGTATATAAAATATATATAAATTAAAATAATAAACTTGTCTCATTGTCCACCTAACTAGGCATTGAAAGAATATGCATTGGAACGAACTGTAACGAAGCCCATAAAAACGATGTAAATGATTCTATGTAAATCAAAAATATATATATATATAATTGACCATGATTGATTGTCCACCAATAATATGTTTTTCGAACATGCGTGAATGTTGTGCCAATACCCTAAAATTGTTTACCTAAATGTATATTTAAATCCATTAATATATACGTATAAACTAACCTTGTTTCATTATATAAAAAAAATCATCTTAAAAACTACGTGAACGTATCTGCAACTGTTTGTATCTTAACATTGGATCCTGACGAATCTATGAAAATATATACATTAAATGCGACAAAGCGAGTGGATTTAATCAATAATATCAATCGTACAATATAAAATATCATGTATAAACAATGGCTTCTATTAAATGAGTCATTCAATAACAAACATAGTAATATATATCATGCCCTCCTACCGTGCGAAATATTCCAAAACAAACATACTGTATATAGCATTGACATGACCCATTAACGTGCATCTATATAATCCATACGTAAGCAATCGTAAATGGAAGCAACCAGATACCGTAAGGACCGCACATCCAGAGATAAAATGGCTAATTGTCATAGCTAAATAGAGACCCATTTGAGTAATTGTCTCTATGGGGTTACAGACCCCATAAGTTATGGACCAGAACGTTTCTTAACATTGGATCCTGACGATTCTCTGAAAAATATATACATTAAAATAGGAAAAAGTAATTTGCTTTCAAAAACTTGTAACGACCGCACATCCAGAGATAAAATCGCTAACTGTCATAGCTAAATTGAAACCCACTTGAGTAATTGTCTCTATGTGGTTACAGACCATCTTATTCCTTCACTTGCGTTTAGACGCTATCATTATGGCCTATCTCATTCCTTCACATCCGCGTTTTGGACACCGCCTGACTCCGGTCAACCCCTCTCCCACCGCTATTTATTCATAACTATAATCCTTCACATCCACGTTTTGGTCCGCCTAATTATTGCTTATCTAATTCCCTCACATCCGCGTTTGGACTACATATATACTACTAACAAGGCTCATGTTCGACCCTCATAGTCCAATTGTAAGGCCTATCTTTGAGTCATTGTTCTGTAGCAACAATTATTTTTGACCGTCATTGTTCGATGGTTAGGTCTATCTTTGAATAATTGTTCTATAATAACGCTTATTTTCGACCGTCATAGTCCAATAGTTCGGCCTGTCTTTGAGTCATTGTTCTGTAGCAACGCTTATTTTCGACCATCTCTGTACGATTGTTGGACCTATCTTTGAGTCATTGTTCTATAGCAACGCTTATTTTCGACCGTCACTGTACGATTGTTAGGCCTATCTTTGAGTCATTGTTATGGAACAACCCTTATTTTTGACCGTCATTGTATGATGGTTAGGTCTATCTTTGAGTGATTGTTGTATAACAACGCTTATTTTTGACCGTCATAGTATAATAGTTAGGCCTATCTTTGAGTCATTGCTCTGTAGCAACGCTTATTTTTGACCGTCACTGTACGATAGTTAGGCCTATCTTTGAGTCATTGTTCTTTAGCAACGCTAATTTGCGATTCATTGTTCCAAATTTTTTTCTCCGGCAGTCACAGTTAGTCACAGTGTTTCTACAGCTTCTCAGCGCAGGAGGCCAACATAAATCGCTCGTTGTTCTCAAACCTAATCTGATTTATTTGAAGCCTTGCCGTCATTTTGATGGGCGAACAAAAATTTTCACAACCATCGACGGTTGCAACGGACTAACGTGATTCAAATCACTCTGTTTATTGATCTTTTGGCCTAATTCAATTCCAAATTAATTTATCATCCGAGAAGAACCATAACAACACTTAGCATATTGCACTGCGATTCGATTTACTTTGTTGCATGTAATGCTTTACTTACTGCGAAAGAGTATATTTTTTTTTCTATTTGCTATTTATCATCTTTATTCAAATATTTTGGGGTCCAGTGAGGATATGCGTAATATAATTTTAAGTCAACAGGTTCCTATATTCCAGGATAACAGATTTAATTTTTTTGATAAACTGGGACGCGGAATCGCAAAACACATCAGAAATGTATCTATTTTGAGCGGAACTTCTAACTATAAAGCAATATTTATGATACAATTAAAGACCTGTACTTTACATCGTTTATAATTTTTCCTCGATTGGGTGCGTTTAATCGTTTCAGTTCAAATAAATTCTGTTACATTATTAAAAAATCCGCAAATGCAATAAGGCAAATGCAACGACTCCAAATGCCAATGCAATATTCTCGCATTTGCAAGAATATTGCAATTGAAACCATTCGGGCTACCATCTGTACGAGCTTTTTCTCGCCTTTAGGAATTTATCGATATTATGATGCATACTATATTCTTCAACCTCTATACAATCCATTATGCCTCTATGGAAGAAATGATTAGCATTGTAGTTCAAAGTCTGGTAGTGAAATTATTTTATTTCTTCCAACACCATCAATCTTTTAAATATTTAGTGTTTGATTGAAATAAAATAAGGTTATGGACAATATCTTCCAACGCTCATGGATTTATTTCAATCTCATATAACATCGAAATGATTGCAGTGGACGACGGTCCAATTCAGAATACAATTTTGGGCTTGTTTTTCATATGGCCGACCATTTTTTGTATCACCGCGCGCAGAGGAATGTTTTTTATCGATAATTGCAATGATATTGCAGAAAAAACAGCAGAGTAAACATGGACATACACCCACAACTTGACTATTACGCGACGCCTATGTTGAAACGATGGTTCGACGAAACGAAACGTCAGGTAATGTATTTTATATTATTTATAAACTCCATCTCGTATTTATATACGATCATATATCATGGTTGTTCACATTGCTTACATCATTCGCTCCAATAACCTACGTGGTTTTGCCAGTTGGATCATTTCTGTACAATAGCTGTTTAATGATGTATCTTCAATTCAACGTCACCGGTGTCTGGTGGGGGCATCCAAGCCAATCATCGCTGCCCGCTCGCTGACGTTATTAGCTTAAACGTCACAAGCGTCTGGTGGGCATACAAGTCAATCATCGCTGGCCGCTTTCAGACGTTATAGTTAACACGTCACCGGCGTCTGGTGGAAGCATCCAATCCAATCATCGCTGGTCGCTCTCTGACGTTATAGGTAATTCGTTACCGGCGTCTTGTCAAGGCATACAAACCAATCATCGCTTTCTGACGGCAAAGCTTTTAGGTGGAGAGTGGACGCCTGACCGCAAAATACTCCAGCGATCGTTAGGCCTGGCGAAGCGGAGGGAGGGTTCGGGTGAAGGTGATGGCGACGGGTGAAGGTTGGGGAACAAAGGCGGAAACTAAAATAGGAAGACAGAAGATTATGAAAGAACAGACAGTATGGAGGTGGAATACTAACGGATGCTCTCGAAGGGTGATTGAAGGATATGTAGATTGTGAACACTTGGTGAGGGGAGGGAAATCGAGAAATATACAGTGGAGTGAGAGCAGGAAATTTGAGATTTAAACATAGGGTGAGAGGTCAGTAAAGTTTGAGAATGCTTGGGGTTCATTGCAGATAAAATTGAGAGGCAAATAAAGAGTGAGGTCAGGAGACCAGGTAGTACGTGTGATTGATAAAAGAGTCAAGGTGCGAACAAATGAGTTCAAGAAGTAACCGCAGTAAAGAGAGAAGAGAATCTAAGTGGCTAGAGAATTTTAATGAATGAAATCATTGCTTAGGAGGGAAATAATGTATTAAGGTAGCTTGAAAATGTAAGATTGTAGAGTTTGAGGAAGCGAAGTTTGGTGAGTATTGAAGATTGAACATTTGAGGAGGCAAACACGCGGGGGAGTTTAGAAGTAACCATTGAGCTCAGAGGAGAACTTGGTAGATGAACAGAGCGAGGGAGCTAGAGAATTGGTTGAGGTGCCAGTGAGAAGTATAGTATAGAAGATAGGCCGGGGACGGGCTATAGAGTTCATTCTAGTAGTACTTCAATTTCAATTTTGCAGTACTAGAAGACCGGCCTAGTTGTGCTGCTCAGTTTTAAGGTTGCCAGCCGCTGTAGGGGCTACAACAGAAGATGCCTTCATCTGCGGCAGCTGTTTCCCCTTTTTTTAATCTTCCAGTGCATGTTAAGGCGGATTCTGAAGATGTTGATGTTGTTACAAATAACCACATCATATGGAAACGCTCCAAGATTGTTGGTATCTTGGTTGAAAAACTTTTTAGACAACTGATGTTATGAAGGGTTCCAACTAGAGTTTTTTTCCATTCTACTCCTTTGATTTTAATTTCTATCAAAGAGCCCTTCAGGGTTGACTTTGGTGAAATAATTCAGATAATAATTCGTTTGTATGAGCTGACAACTGAGTATTTTTTTTCCAGTGATATCATCTTCCCATTTTCAAGTGTTTATGGGTATGTCATATCTCAGTTTTGGGATCATTCAAAGGTTCCTTGCTAAGGAATTTTTTTAATCGTGTTGATAAACTTCCTAGGTAAGGGGACCAGAGATGAGTTGCAGATTACAAACAGGTCCTTCAAGTGAAGTATACAGTGGAAGCATAATCTTCTTGGGCGTGTAGTGAAAGTTCTAGTCAAGAACTCAAACGGTTCTCTTGAAACTAGCATCCACTTGGCTTCTAAGTTTGAGATCATTGTTTGTTATCAATATTCCAAGATCTTGATGCAGAATCACTTCAGTCATTTACTGTTCTGCCATCAAGTAGCCGAATTTGCTATTGTGGGTTCCAATGTGCATAAATGTACATTACTCAACACTGTAGCTCGTTTGCCACTTGCCGGTCTACTCTACTGTAATATTACGGCCACTGTGAAAATATATGCGATCTTGCTCTCATTTCGTTCTATGGCAGAGTTTGGTGTCATCGGTAAATTTGAATATTTTGCTGATGATGTATGCAGAGGAGGGACACAAGACCACTTCCTGCGCCACTTCAGATGTAACTGTAGCACACTGACTTTTCCTTGGCCTGTACAGACCCGTTGTGTGCGGCTTGTTAGCCAGTCGCGAAGTCCTCTCGAAATACTTCAATTTATCCCACCAACCTCTAGTTTTTACATCAAGCGTTCATGATGGACCTTATCAATTTTTTTTTGGGGGGGAAATAAAGATGTTTGAGGTCGAAATATTTGTTGTCATCGTACATTCACTTCTGAATTCATGTTGGGTACCCTTGATTAGATTATTTGTATCTATGTGACATGTTATTTATACTTTAATCAGATTTTCCATGGCTTTGAAGTAAGAAGTTCATCTTGTGGAATCAATATCTGAAATGTAGATTAAAGAATTGTGAAAACTGAAGGACTACCAATACTTACGGTCCGGTACGTATCACGGATACAGCTCAGGCGAGCGTACTAGACGAATGCAATGGGCATCGAAATTGTAGTAAGTTTGGACAGTTTCATTTAGTAGACCGTTTTTTCTCAAATAGACTTGGGCGTGTATTGACGTGAGTGTCAATTGACTTTGGTAGGCGTCAATTGACTTCGGTGTCAATTGACCAATGCGTAAATTCTTGGGCGTTTATAGTAGATTAATGAACAATAATTCAATTGTACATCAATGGTAGTTTTTTGATCTACTATTGACTTGTGCGTCAATTGTAGTATAAAGATGAAACATTTACAAATGCGTCAATTGCAGTAGATTGACCAACAATTGACTCGGTTGTCAATAGTAGTATGATGTTCATCAATTAACTCAGGCGTCATTTGTGAGGTAAAACGTTCAACAACTGATTTTAGCGTGAATTGTAGTCTAAGTATCGACACTTGACTTAACTGTCAATAAAAGTTAATGATCAATAATTGAATTGTTCGTCAATTGTAGTATAATGATGAACCATTGACTAGTAACATAACGAAAGACACTTTGTGATACACAGTCGGAATAATTCAACTTTGATTTACTGTTCAAAATTCTACCACGCACTGAATTTCCGGCTGGGTTCAGAATAGGGTCTCAGTGTCAGCAAATTTCGATCGTTTCTCAACGACTGATTTCCGTCCCTTAAAAAAATTCCGAATGTAGAATAATTGTTGACCAAAATATATATTCGCATTAACGGAGTTTGCCTTTTCATAGGAGGAACAGTTAAGCAGTATAAGCCTGTACAAAGATTTATCCATTAAAATATATCGCCCTAGCACAGCGAGTACCTTTTCACGGCGTGAGAATTTACACTGAGTGGTCGAGCCTTTGCAGAAAATTAGCCTCTACACAAAGTAATCTATTACAAAGCGTATCACTCAGAATGATATATTACAAAGTATCGGCCTTTATACAGTGTGAGCCTTTACACTGCGTGAAAACGTGAGCCTTTACACTGGGAGCCTTATCACAGTGTGGGCCTTTTAAGAGTGATCCTCAATCTAACGTGAACTTTCGCACAGACTAAATCTTTACTCAAAGAGTCTTTACACAGTGTGAAACTTCACAAAGCAGGAGCTTTTCAAACTCTGAGTACATGAACCGTCATGAGCGGAGGAAAGATGTACAGATTTTTATGCTTGATAAGAATTTGGGGTGGTTATTCAAGCGAGCTGATTGTGTTCAATACGAATCTGGTTCCGATGTGTCTTCTGTTACAAATGCCAACAATGTGGTCTTAAATACGACACATCTCATAGTTCTATTGATCAATGATTAGCGCAAATAGAAATTAGATTGCGCTTATACAGTGGAATTGCACATCATTAACATAAACACGAAATGAAATGATGCCTATACAGTGAAATTGGACATCATTAATATATACACGAATTAGATTGCGCTTGTTGAGTAGACTTGCACGTCATTTATAAGTGCACGAAATTCAAAACGCGGTGGAAATTTCTCATTGAAGTATTTAACAATGAGAGGGTATGAGTAAAAGACCTGACCGAGCAGGATTACTTAGTTGTTACGGCGTAAGTCTCAATCCTGTGAAGTGAAAATTAATGGAACTTTTCTCAATATCATCAGGTCATGTCATAGCAAAAATAATAAACACACGGCCTCGATAACTCGTCGACCAGTGACGTTTATCTTCTGTGGTGTGTTGGGCCAAACGGTCAGAAGCAAGTTCGGTGTCCAGTACTAGAGCAGTCAACAAGCTGGGAAGATTGAAATGACAAAAACGTACTCTGAAATATGGGATTGAGCCTCACAGAGCGGTCTGTTGAACTCGAATACAAATTTCTGTGACCAGGTTTTGATTTTCTCGAACAAATGGACGTCTTATAGTCATGTGGTGGACCTTGTATCTAACCAGCATGAGTATCCAGGGATTGTGTGAGATATAGCTGCTCAAGAGGCCCTCGTTGGCAATGCAAACCTAAGTCAAGATGTAACTTCCTGCGTTTCCAGACCCAAAGTTAACTGCGTTATGGGAAGTCCGGGAATAAGTTTCCCCTTCCTCGATTATTTCGCCAACACAAAACCAGGAGAAATTTTGCGAGTAAAAGGCAACACCAAAAAAGGCGAGTACTTTATCGGAAGGGAAAATTGTAATGAAATGATATTCTTGCTTAAAATAATGTTCTGAAGCTATTACAATTCACGCCATCAAATTATTTATTTCGAATTGGAAACCCTGCAACAATATTTTTAGAACGCATCTCAGCTAGGTGTTTTAAAATCTACCAGACCAGTGATTTCTTTTCCAGAAGCAAATACTTGATTCCAAGCAATGACGTGGATCGAGGTCAACGGCTTCTTTATTCTTCTTTGTTTTGGAAGACCAGATTCTTCTCGCTGGCTTTGAAACACGGCAGAGGTAATGACGCAGTCTGGTCTTGGTAAATGTTGCAGGAAAACAAGATTCCTCCCCATGCCGTCCTTAACACGGCAGAGTTGATGACGCAGTCTGTTCTTGGTAAATGCTGCAGGAAAACAATATTCCTCCCCATGCCGTACTTTTGAATAGTTTAAAAAGTTGATTTACATACTACTTTGTGAATTTATTTCATGAATAGTTTCAGAATGATGTAGGAAATGATTATGAACATAAATATTTATCTGAGTATCTTCTCAGTGAGAAATTTTGCTCTGGTGGTGCACAGGCAGTAGTCCAACGTCTGCTTGCTTTCATGCAAATGTTGTTCTGCCTACCAAATTTATTCGGAACAACCACGACACTCCCACGTCGTCTCTCCTACGAAAGCGTGCATCGACCCTCTGCTACGGAATTATCGACCATTGAACATCAGCTAAACAGCACCTGGAGACTCCCCCTGGAGGGGAAGATCTAGTAGCCTCAGTAATGTATTTTTTCAGGCCCATCTTTTGTTCATGTATCGACAGCATGAGCCTCTCACCGACAGTGATGGACGGCGGTCTGTGACCCTCAGCAGCAACGACCAATAGCTGTCGAGAGACATGTATTGACAGCATGAGCCTCTCACCGACAGTGGTGGGAGGTGGCCTCTATCCCACATCCCACAACAGCACCAATCAGTAGCTGTCGAGAGACGTACATCGACATCATGAGCCTCTCACCAACAGTGATGGAATTCAGCATATGACTCACAGCCCAATAGCCGTCGAGGGAACACTATCATGATAAACCACTTCCAGCAGGCCTGTAAATTTACCTTGAAAGGCATTACTGTGATTTACAAGGTCATTATACCATAAGTTAGCCTGAATCTCGTTCAAGGATCAACTGTAATTGTAATAGAGAAAAATGACTTTCGTCAACAATGAACTAGACTGTATTGTTTTGCTTCTCCATGACATAGAATGACCTTAAAGACCTTACTGTTCTATTTCCTTTCATCATTCCAATCACATAAAAAACCGTCCACACTTGATAATGCAAAAAGCAACGAGCAGCAAAATCAATTGTCAACAATGACAATCTATGCACCAGAGGAATGACATAAGTAAGATCTCATGTCATTATTTGCATTAATGTTTTGGGTTTTATCCGCACAAGACACTACCCGTGTTTGGATGAATTACCAAGTATTTATAAAAACTTACTAAAGAAAGAGCGAGTGTCCCGTCAAAGTATTTCTAGTTATAATAATGATAGACGCAACATAGTGGCACAAAGAGAATTAGAGTTCGATTAAACGAACTGTTATCGAGATGTCACCGCTTGAAGTTGAAGGGTTGTGACGTCAGGAACTGTTTTTCTGAAGATGAAAGCAAAACAGTTTATGACGTAAATAACCTGCAACTTCAGCAGCTGTTGCGGTTATAAGCACCCAGAGGATTTTAAAGATTTATCAACCTCGTTTGTTTCTGTACTCTTTAAAGGATTATCGAAAATACATTGTTTGGTGCTTAAGAACCAAAAGGCAATAATGTCCTCTTTATATTCCGTATTGTCTTCGTCTGGCTTCCTCGCTAGGCCTGAGTTAGCGCCTCTTTCGACGCTCCAGTAACGTCACTCCTAATGACTTCTTTATAGCTGAGGATCACTTTTAAGGAAGGTTGGATATCTTGTCCTTTTATTGGCTTATTTTAAAGTCCAGCTATAGGACAAAATGCTCAAATCCTTGTTGATAATACTTTAATGTTGCTCTAGATAAATGACTGCTGCCATGCAGCTTTGAAACTGATGTCACTCTCAGTAGCTCCTGATAAATGACAGCCGTGAGATGTCGTTACCGTCTCGGTGAAAACAAACGTAAGGATGGAATATTCAGGCCTCGGCGACCAAAAGAGTCCTCGAAAGAGTCAATAAATCTCAGTCTTGGAAGGAAGCGGCGAGGATGAGGCAAAAGAGGATCATATGATGAAAAAACGCGTGATGGATGCTTAGTTGGTCGGAGGGGTAACACGGATTAGAAGCCCTTGGATTGGACCCCACAGGGAATGATTATCTTACAATGTATAAACGTGTGATGGATGCTGTGATTAGTTGGTTACTGTGATTTGGTGAATGAAGATTGGGCACTGAAGGAAGTGGTTTGTGAGTTTGTTAAAACATTGCAGCCGATAAAATAAAAGGCTTCTTTTGCTCGCTGGCAGGGAAATCAATGAAAATGTTACTAAGCTGTCGTTAGCTTTGTTAAGAAAAGTTGTTTTAATACCTTAAAATTGAATTAGGGGCTTGGACTTGCTGGATATTGTATGGCTAGCCAAGATTCCGTACTATTTTATTACTGCAATGTGACGAATCTTGACGAACTAAAGCATATTCTCGATTGAATTCAGTATTGACAAACCTCATGCTGGGATTTTCTTCTTGCGTACTCGATCGTCGCACACGGAAATCATTTTAGCGTCATCTCGAGTGCAAGACCATCTGCTTATCGCCTCTTAGTGGTTGGAAATGATGAGTGGATCAATACTCGAGGCCAATCATCGCAGACGATTAAAATTGTGAATAATGATTCACATATAGTTCCTGTTGCCTGAAGGAAGTTTGACTAATATTGTGAAAACCTACCAGCAGAGTAACATGCTTAAAAATTTACCTTTGTGTTTTCTTAATGACGTGTCAGATTAGTAGCTGTAGTGAGGTTAGTAGTTGTAGTGAGGTTAGTAGTTGTAGTGAGGTTTGTAGTTGTAGTGAGGTTAGTGGCTGTAGTGAGGTTAGTTGTTGTAGTGAGGTTAGTCTACTTGACAGTCAATTATTTCATGAATCACTGACCTTATGAAATTGATATTTAATGTTTTTCTCAACCTCTCGTCTCCTCAATTCCGACAAAACTTGTCTCGCAATTCGTTCAAATGACAACTATTTCATAAAACACTTTATTTTTGAATGTGTATTTGCGAACTGTTACCCAAAAATGGAATACCTAATCTAGGAAAATATTTTTTTAATCAGGAGTCGTATAAATGTGAGATGTTTATAGTTGCAAACATTTGAATGTTGTTCGTTTCTCCTCAGAAATATCCTCTTTCGGAATGGTCATAGCTCCTCTCAAGTGGAGCTAAGATCAGCAGAATAATTTCAGACAAATCGACGTTTTACTATGAATAACATCAATATATTTTGATGTCCCATTGATTGTATAACATGAAGACATCAAACAAAATGCCATCATATATGTTAAACCCAAATTGAGTACATTGGCTGTGTCCAATGGAGTGTCATTGCATGACTTTGCGATCACAGAACTGTTGGTGGTACGATTGCATAGTTTTAGTACTTTTCCGACAGCGACCATCCAAGTCTTCTTCCAATATATTTTATCTCGTCGAATTATAATTCCACATCTGCAAACCTAGCACGTACTTTTACAATATGTCAGAGCATCCTGATTTACCAACCCTATGTCTACGTGTTTCTTACTTATATGGCTTAGCTCATGGGAGAATCCACAACATATTTTGTGAATCGTATTTCTTACCATGAAGCCGATCACTATAAACAGTCCATATAATATTATTTTTGAACTTGTATTCAGCTAATTAAATAGTGCATCTGCTTATTGAGCTGTTATTCAGGATTGCCATCGCGCTCACGGTATTTCGTTTACCTTCACTTGTAACGCCTTTTGAAGTCCACTGCATGTATTCGTGTTCTCCCAACCCCATGTTTTCGTGATTTCTGAACCCCATGTATTCTTAATGTTTCAGCCCCATGTATTTATGATTTTCCTTCCCCATTCATGTATTCGTGATTCTCCCAACAATATTTATTAGTGATTCTTACCTCCAAATAGGAGTTGTCTGTAATATCCTTGATGATAATATTGTAAATTATATTTTGCTTTATGACTACGAACGGCGGCCCACCGGAGATGAGCTGGGATGAATGAAATTTTAAATCTTGCTTCGGTAATTCAAATAGTTCATTTAATAATGGAATTCCTGTTACAATTAAAAACTGGAAACCCATTACTGGATAAAGGAAATAACCTGATAAAGTCAATGTCCTCAGATTGCCGTGCTCAGTTGGATGGGGCGATGCGAAGTCCGAATGCGGGCGCGGTGGGACTCCGAAGGACGCCATGGCATCTGAAGGCGGCCATTTCGAACGACTGATCTTTTATGAAGATATCTTTTTAAAATTAGGCTATGGATTATCGACCGCATAGGGAACAATAAAATGAAGTAATATGAGGGTAAGGGATTTCATTAAAAATGATTTCGTAGGTAGGTACATGTTAAGCGATATATTCAAGCTGATTGATCTTATTTGGAATTTATATTCATGTCTTCGGTTTTTATTGAGAAACATTATACAAATACAAGGGAAAAACATTAATTACGGGTGAGTCATGTGATATTTGAAATCGATTTACAAGATTTAAAAACGTGCGATGTTGAATAACTTGAAGAGGTATTCATGGACATTAAGAACAATGTACGGTTATTTACTCAGACGGATATGTATTGGGAAAATATGTATCAGTCCCAGTTAGCCAATACTATCATACATTTTATGTACAGTCATGTTCGTTTTTGTAGAGATCGGGTAATTGCATATGTAGCTTGTTGTGCTCTGTTAGTAAACCTGATGCCTCTTCTTTTTGAATGGAATTGCAATTTATCGCAAATTAAAGTTATGTTATCTTCTGAATAAATATTTGCTCTCTATTTACACCTTCTCTATAGTTCCCACCTTACATGTATTTGTGGGCCCTATTTATACAGACCTTGGTTAACACACGTTGCCGTGTAAAATATGGCAGTCAATCCTACGCGTGACTCTTGGTGGTAGTATCAGCACCAACAAAATAAATTTATTTCCCGTGCGATTGCGTATCAGAAAAAAAAACTATTGACAAGCTAAACCAATAACCGATTTCTTCCTTCTAATAACTGTCGACGACCCGCACATCTCGTTCTTCCAGGCCTGGCGGTCCCTTCTCCGATCAATAGCAAAGGAGGAGACACACTGCGTGCTGTTGTTGATCATTAGCGGAGGCGCGCAACATTGATCCAGCGCACCGCTAACGGAGTGTTCGATGTCAAAAATGATCATTAACATTCGAGCAGCTCGCAACAAGATTAGCATTCGAGCAGCTCGCAAAAAGATTACCATTTGAGCAGCTCGCAACAAGATTAACATTCGAGCAGCTCGCAACAAGATTAACATTCGAGCAGCTCGCAACAAGATTAACATTCGTTCAGCTCGCAACAAGATTAACATTCGAGCAGCTCGCAACCAGATTGACATTCGAGCAGCTCGCAATAAGATTAGCATTCGAGCAGCTCGCAACAAGATTAACATTCGCGCAGCTCGCAATATGATTAACATTCGAGCAGCTCGCAACAAGATTAACATTCGAGCAGTTCGCAACAAGATTAACATTTGCGCAGCTCGCAACAAGAAAACATTCGAGCAGATTGCAACAAGATTAACATTCGAGCAGCTCGCAACAAGATTAACATTTGAGCAACTCACAACAAGATTAACATTCGAGCAGCTCGTAACAAGATTAACATTTGCGCAGCTCGCAACAAGAATAACATTCGAACATCCTGCAACAATATTAACATTCGAGCAGCTCGCAACAAGAGTAACATTCGAGCAGCTCGCAACAAGATAAACATTCGAGCAACTCGCAACAAGATTAACATTCGAGCAGCTCGCAACAAGATTAACATTCGAGCAACTCGCAACAAGATTAACATTCGATCAGCTCGCAACAAGATTAACATTCGAGAAGCCGGCAACAAGAATAACTTTCGAGCAGCTCGCAGTAAGTTTAACATTCGAGCAGCTCGCAACAAGATAAACATTTGAACAGCTCGCAACAAGATTTATAGATTATTCAGTGTATAAATTTTGACTCGAAACACCGAGGTCAAGCCACACGCTGAAGGAGACTGTTCTCCTTATGAATCATCGCGCGTGTCCTCACTAGGTCATTGCACTTACTTCTCATCGGTAGGATCATTCCGGGCGATCAGTCGGAAGCGGAGAGATTTGGTCCGTTGCCGTGACAACTCTCTCGTGGCCATGATAACGAGATGTGGCACCTAAGATTTTTTACGTTCGCACTAACAATTGTTCGTCTTACAACCGGCGGACTCAGCTGCCCTCTGACCAAATGTTACGCGTCTCGGATGATGGAATACACTACGCGTGTTGACGATCAATTGCTCAGGACAAAATTCACTGCGCTCTAATTATGACCAATAGCGGGGGTGGGATAAAATGCGCACTGTTCTTGATAAATAGCAACGGATGAGGTTCACTGCGCACTGTTGTTCATCAAAAGCAGAGGAGTTTCAATCAATTTTTTTTTTGACATTTTCTAATGAACGTTTTGGATAGAATATGCCTAGTATATTGTTCCGGTAAATGGTAATTTCATTTACACGATAACGACTATAAATGAAACTAATGCCTCGTTGGAGGAGTCAAATTCTCGAAATTTGAATTAGACCCTTCAACTTCTTTCTAGAGAATCAGTCAATTTTTTTTATATATCATACACACATTA
>SDVV010003548.1:0-21234 GCA_016164225.1 Gammarus roeselii | reverse complement strand
ATGCTAGAGCAAATGTTGGCGCATAGTAGCAAGTAAGTACCGCGATTAGTTGATGAAAGTGTCTAATGTTGGCGCATAGTAGCAAGAATGTACCGCGATTGGTTGATGAAAGTGTCTAATGTTGGCGCATAGTAGCAAGTATGTACCGCGATTGGTTGATGAAAGTGTCTAATGTTGGCGCATAGTAGCAAGCATGTACCGCGATTGGTTGATGAAAGTGTCGACCGACTCTCAGAGTTTCACATGTCGCTATACTCGGCAGAGATATAATTCAGTACCAAGCAATATGAGCTCCATGTACAGATGCCGCAGTGTCAAGTACTTAATGCAGTGTCGCTATACTCGGCAGAGATATAATTCAGTACCAAGCAAAACGAGCTCAATGTACAGATGCCGCAGTGTCAAGTACTTAATGCAGTGTCGCTAGACTCGGCAGAGATATACTTCAGTACCAAGCAAAAAGAGCTCCATGTACAGATGCCGCAGTGTCAAGTACTTAATGCAGTGTCGCTAGACTCGGCAGAGATATAATTCAGTACCAAGTAAAAAGAGCTCCATGTACAGATGCCGCAGTGTCAAGTACTTAATGCAGTGTCGCTATACTCGGCAGAGATATAATTCAGTACCAAGCAATATGAGCTCCATGTACAGATGCCGCAGTGTCAAGTACTTAATGCAGTGTCGCTAGACTCGGCAGAGATATAATTCAGTACCAAGTAAAAAGAGCTCCATGTACAGATGCCGCAGTGTCAAGTACTTAATGCAGTGTCGCTATACTCGGCAGAGATATAATTCAGTACCAAGCAATATGAGCTCCATGTACAGATGCCGCAGTGTCAAGTACTTAATGCAGTGTCGCTAGACTCGGCAGAGATATAATTCAGTACCAAGTAAAAAGAGCTCCATGTACAGATGCCGCAGTGTCAAGTACTTAATGCAGTGTCGCTATACTCGGCAGAGATATACTTCAGTACCCAGCAAAAAGAGCTCCGTGCACAGATGCCGCAGTGTCAAGTACTTAATGCAGTACTCGGCAGAGATATAATTCAGGACCAAGCAAAAAGAGCTCCATGTACAGATGCCGCAGTGTCAAGTACTTAATGCAGTGTCGCTATACTCGGCAGAGAAAGAATTCAGTACCAAGCAAAAAGAGCTCCATGTACAGATGCCGCAGTGTCAAGGACTTAATGCAGTACTCGGCAGAGATATAATTCTGTACCAAACAAAAAGAGCTCCATGTACAGATGCCGCAGTGTCAAGTACTTAATGCAGATGCAGTGTTCAAGCACAACTGCACAGGGATTCTTATTTAGCGTGGAATGAAGAGTACGGAAAATAGTTCAATAATTTTATTGCGAGCGTGCCCTTACAGGACGAATATACGGCAGTTGAAAGATGCTATAATTTGCATTACGTCGCAAATGATTTTTTTTCATTTTACTCGGTATACCATAGGTATGAAACCAGTTTAAACGAGGATGAGCAGGAGATATTTACGGTTCACGCATTGAGATACTGGTAATCAAAAGTTAGTATGATACGACAAACACCGCTAATGATTTTTTGTTCATTTTACTCGGTATACTTAAGTATGCAACCAGTTTGAAATAGGAAAACAACCGTTCATTTCCAGTTAGTTCGACGAATGAAAGATTGTAAAGTCTGCCACTCGCCTGGGACAATGAATCTGGTAAATCACCCGGTATCACTTGATTTGGTCTATTTAGCATCCCAGAAGAGAGATCCTATTTATTTACACAGATTTCCTTCCAACAAAGAGCCCAGATACAAGGTGGTTCAAATACTGCGTGGCATTGTGAAAACTCAGGTGAAATAGACACCATACATATTTGCATGGATTACATCCCAACAAGTATTCAAACTAGAAAAATAATTCAGATCTTGTGTGGCTTTGTTTGTAGCAATGCGAAGGGTTGGAGGATGAATGGGCTCTGGTTTGGAGCCTCCCATGTTGTAAGGGACCGGTGTTTCATCGCTGAATCTTTTCAGCTGCATAAATATTATCCACTTTTGGAGGATTGTTTATTCTGCTAGCACTTGCCTATGAGCCAACAGTAGAGTGGTGCATATTCTTTCCGTTGGTGGAATTTTTTACGTCAGCTGGCAGATTTTTGATTTATTTGGGCTCTGAGCCTGAAAACGCCTTTGCTCCCTTCTCTTTTCTTCTGAACTCGGTGTCAATGTCACTTCCGTTTTGTGTGGATCGATTGTGAGCTGCTCTACGGTTTGAAAAAACAGTTCCGTTCGGACAAGACTGCTCGTTCTAAATTTTGTAAACCTGTGTAGCCTCAGTAAGATCTAGTCATTCATTTATGTTTAACCAGATAATTTGTTTAGTAGGGGTGTCATATGACCACTCTCCGTAGAATTTCTGTAGTGAGCAACCCTAGCGGTGTACTTCAGGCAGCGTTGGATTTTCTTTCACTCCCCCACATGGTCTGGCAGTGATTTAAATGTGAGAAGATCAGTGCGTTGTTTACGAGAAGCCTTGATTTAAAATCAAGTGGCTGTTTGATACGATTCAGGAACATAAGTGTCCCATTCAACTTAGAGCAAAGTTGTTCCTCATTTGATTTGAATGTCATGTTGGGATCGAGCAAAACTCTCAGATTTTTTAAATTGTTACACAGAGGGATTTTTTCGACCGAACAATTGACAACGAAATTATCGGATACTCTGGATGTATTTGCTTGTGAATTCGGAATAATGCACTTGGTTTTATCTGCATAAACGTTAAGCCCGTTTAAAATGTACCAGTTATGCATGTGAGTCAACGTTGTTTCTGCATCTTCCTGCAGCTCCTCCATTTTATTACCGGGTCGAATGAACAGCAATTGAACATCATCAATTGCGGTGTCCTGTGGGACATCGTAATTTACTGGTCTGGAGAAAATGTAATTTCTCTGTTTATCACAACATATTGGGACTGGTTACAGGGGCAGCTCTGTAAACGATGTTTGAATCTTCAGGATGTTTGAATCAGGATGTTTGAATCTTCAGTTGCAAGAGTTTTTTTCAGCAAAGTGTCGTCCCAATCCTTATTTGTCGATGTTTTTCCACCGGACTCTCAGCACTGCCTATGAGTGTCAACTACATTACTGTTGCAGTAGCAATATCATTAAAAGAGCGATGTAGTTGGTACACTATCAGGCAGTGCCGAGATTCCGGGGAAAAGACGTCGATAAATGCGAACTTGGGTGGTGTACCCTGGCAAATGCTTTAGAGAGGTCCATCAGAACGAGAAGTGATAGAGTTTTGGTCAATTGTTTTGCGGACGAGTTCAGCGATTTTGACTAGTGCGTCTTCAGTAGATATCATTAATGAGGTTCTGTCCTTTAGGTTGTAAGCGATGGCGAATGCCCACACAAGCTTTTCAAGAGGCAAGGTCATGAAACCTGCCAAACCAACAGATTCAGCACCTGCCAGCCGCTGGGGTTTTGACCTCTGGGTTTTAACTTCTGGGATAATATAAAACAAGGGCTTCCTCTGGGCTTCCTCTCTGGGATTGGCCTCTGGGACCAGGCTCCTACCTGGGCTCCACCTCTGGGCCTGCCCATGGATTCCGATGCATGCAACTTCATTACCACTGGGCTCCACCTATTGGGCTTGCAACCAATAAAATCTCCTCTGGGCATCTTATGGGTTTCCTCTGGGCTTGGAAAATGCAGAGCCGTGTCGAAAAACAGGTATCCCACTTTCAAGCCACATCACACACCTGGGCGACACCCGCACCAGGACCTTGGATAGCGAGGGATCCACCTTAGCGCTCTCTCCCCATTTTTACCGACTTGAACAGCTGATCAGGCTAAGAAAGGAGTGGGTTTGCACGCCAAGGATATTGATGATGAACCTGCAAACAACGGGCAATAAGTTGGCCATTAAATGAATACCTGAACATCCCCAGACCTCCAGCGCACCCCATCCCATCTCAAGTCTAAGCGGCTGGAGAACACACAAGGGAGCCACGCTCACAAAGTAGTCCGGGAATTGCCGCGAAATAATTTTGTCTTTGGTAGTTATAGGCAGAACTTAGGTAGTTACAGGCAGGAAACCTATGGGTCTTGGATTTTATGAATATTCTCCTCTCCTTGTTTATGGATTGGTCTAATGAGGGCATATTTGAAATGTTGAGGGACGTTTCTTATTGCTATGGATCTATTAATGAGCATCTAATGGTTGGACAGTATTATTTAGAACCCGTCCTTCAGGTACTGCAGCGTTACGCATTCGTCTCCATAAGAGCTTGCGTTTTTGAGCGATTAAATGGCAGAGAAAATGTCGGCTTCGCTTGCTGGCTATGCTGACCATGTTTCCTGCGGAGGCAGTGAATTATTAAAGCACGGTGGTGTGTGTCGACTTGGCTCTTTTATTTTCCAAGGCTTATTTTTACCTGAAGTGACTATACTTCCCTCGCTCATCCCCTTATCATGTTTGTGTTTTCCTACAATTGCGAAGAAATCATTTAAGGTTTCAACTATTTCATCTTAGTTTTTGTGGCTGCTCTATTTTTCGGGTGGTGCATGATGTTCCCGAAGATGTTCCATATTTGCTTAGGGGGTATTTTTTGCATTCTCTAGGTCAGCAAGGTGTGTATCTGTATTTGTTTTGTTCATTAACTTTTCGTATATGTTCCAGCTGCGATGAAAGCATATCTGTGAAGGACTGCCTGTTTCCTGCAATTGGTCAGCTAAATCAATGTTATTTGAAAGTTTAAGCTGCTGTCAACTTCATGTGCTGTTTGGAGATTTTGTAGGATGTTGATTTCTTGTTAGCATTCAGGGGTTATCCATCTAATTGTGGGTTGTATCAATTTCTTGGTAACAATTGGTGCCGCAGTGTGAAGAACTTCTAAAAAATATTTGTTATATAGCGGATTGAACATGTAGTACGCAGCGAAAGAAAATTCGTTTATGGTTAGTCTATAACCGAAAAAAACAAACTAGACTTTTCCCACGTGGAATTTAACTTTATATGGAAATTGCGTACGGTTTTATGTCTGGACAATCCTTCTTAACGGATAATATTAGTCAAATTTTCAATGAGTTTAAATATCGAGCGATAATTGATTATTGAGGATTTCACTAAATTTTTAATCATATACGAATTTTCTTTCGTCACTGTACATCGTCGTCCGTCTTACGCATGTTATTAAACAGAGGAACTTTTTCCATAGCTCCAGTTTTACTGAATCTTCTGAGTAACTTTCCTTTGTTCTGAGTGTCAGGTCGATTGGTTGGTGCTTCTTCTTGCGCACTCTGATCACTCAGATTATGTCTTCGTGTTCGGCCACTGAAGGACGGACACTTGAGCTCAGTACAGATGATCGGTTGTTAGTAATTATCAAGTCTAGCAGGGAGCAATTTCCGTCACTTGTGATTCGGGTTGGTATCTCAATGAGTCGTTCAAGTTTTTATCTTTTGATTATTGGTCATAATAAATAGGGTCGTTCGTCATTGAAATCTTCTAGGACATAGTCATTCTTTTTCATAGTAGCTGCGGTTTGGATTATAGATTTAAAGTGCCTAAAATATTGTTTATTGGCTTTGGGTGGTCTTTAAATGGCTCTAACAATAAGAATTTGGGCTTTCCAGACTTGGACGGTTTTTCAAACATCGTCGATTTCGTCTCCATTTTCGAACGTAATAATTTTCTAATCTCATACTCATCCATTGCGAAAACATACATCCTGCCTCCTCTTTGTGTGCGGTCTTTTTTGAACACTGTATCCAGCGATCTGAATAAAGTTTCTCCATATTAGGTACCGACCATGTCTCAGTGGCACAGAGTATATCAGTATCTTCGTTTGTTTGCATGTACCTTATCTCGTTCATGTGTTTTATCTGTATATGGTTCTTGTCCTTTGTCCGAGAGCTACTTACCATGTCATCGAACTACAGGAAGCCTGTGTGCCGCCTAGAGTAACATTTGCTTGCTGTGATTATTGTTCATGGTGTTGCGGTTGATGGCTCCTGGAGCTCATTCTCAGCTTTGTTAATCAACACGTCAGTGTGTGAATTTGACCTGCAATCGATTTGTCCCTTCAATAATTCTAGTATTGAATGCAGGATGCAATGGTCTTCTTTGAGGGTTTCTTCTAACTGTAGTTCAAGATTGCCTAAAACCGTACGGATTTTCTCATGGTCTTGTTGTGTGGTATTTATTTACTCTATGTTCATTTGTATTTGTTTAGGTGTGACTGAAAAGTGTTTGCTACCTTTGCCTTTTGAACATACGCCTGCCTGACGGCGTGGAAGTTACTGTTAATGCGCTGCCCCTTGACATGTCCAATCTGCCGGGAGTTTTAGAGGCATAGGTGCTGTTGCGGTGTCCCCCCGTGTCACGTGCGGTTGGATAGCATATGTATAATACAAGGATCAGGAAACTGTGGAAGGGTGGGTAGAGATGGTAGCATTGGTACTCTGCCTAGGAGGCGGGGACAAAGGCTGACTATAATGGTACGCCTGAGCCGAAGGTGGCTAGTCTGTAATTCCTTGACTCTGCGAGTCGTGGGATTACACATATATTAATTGCACAATGTCAACAATATGGGCAATTCTCATTTAATAATTGCTATTTTATACTGTAAACTCTTCGGAGTGTTAGTTCTCCTGCCAAACTCAGCCGTTCTCTCCAAACCGTAGCAGTCTGTTGCTCTCACAATCGCTGTACACAACATGGACACGTGCACGACGCTCAACGAAGAACGGGGGAAATGAACACATGCATATTTTTTTTTGTAATGTGTCTCTTTGAAAGAAGGTCCTCATGGCAGCCAACAACGGGTCATGGAGTGAACGAGACTGTGTAGACTACGTGGATGCCGCCGGAGGTGCTCGGACTGGGCTGCACCCTGAGTACGACACACGGATATGTGGAGGCTGAAGAGGTGTCTGCGAGGCGGCGGACGACGTGAGAGTTACGGAGGGGATTAAATGAACTGCATTAAGTAGAATTTGTAAGAGGTCAGTCATGTTTCTGTGCGACTGATTGAGAATAAGTTTGATGATATGGATGATACAGGAAAGGTTCTGGCCATTGATGTAGGATAGTAGGAAGTTTAAACAGATCAGATAGAGGAGGTCGCACTCACAATATGGATGTAGGAGAAGGTACGTGAACAGAGGACTAAGAGTATACCGATAAGACGCAACTAAACATGAACTGAGGTTAGTGGAGTCTGCAATGAGGATGCGGTCAGCTTGTGGGCCCAGGCTTTACGCAAATATGCAATGTCTTAGATGCAGATAAGGTGTATAGAATCGTACATTTTGAACGTTAGACAGTTTAAAAAAATACATTCAATGTTGAACAGAATACTTTGAAAAATCGCAATACTCGTCTGAAAATTCCAATACAAAGCGTGTCTGTTTATTTGTCAATTTACAAAAATTCCTGATTTTACTCAAAACATTTTATTTGGTTTTAGATCACTAATGGTTCAATATCACTGAGTTTATTATTATTTGCTGATAATCCTGCTTGAGATGAAATAACTTGTACTTGAAAAACTTTAATTTTTATATGGAGTATTACTTTGAGAAATATTGTTACTATATTCGAATTTATACGCTATAAAATTCCTACCTGAAGTTGCTCTCATGCAAATAAACTGTTGTATGAAAACTTCGATAGTTTTTCACAATTCTCAAACTATGCAGCGTCTCTATTATGCCAACACCGTTTCAGACTCAACATTTTTCTTCATTGATGCTCATATAACATAAATTAACTGACCCTACGGTCATTGTAGGTTTACTCTATTACGCTCTCATACAAAGAAAGCTATATAAAGTAATCTTCATCTTGTGCTGTACTATTTGGCTGTTAGCAGAATACTTAGCATGCCCTAATCCATTCTCTTTAGGAGGCTCTTACAATTAGAAGACCCTCAATACAATCAGAACTCTAAAATACCAAGTCCAGTATACAACCACTCTTTTGATCCAGAGGTGAACAACTCCACTTCGTGGCAAAGGACTCCAGTCGTGGCAAGGGACTTGAGTCACTGCAAGGGACTCGAGTCGTGGCAAGGGACTCGAATCGTGCCAAGGGACTCGAGTCGTGCCAAGGGACTCGAGTCGTGACAAGGGACTCGAGTCGTGGCAAGGGACTCGAGTCGTGCCAAGGGACTCGAGTCGTGGCAAGGGACTCGAGTCGTGCCAAGGGACTCGAGTCGTGGCAAGGGACTGGAGTCGTACTAAAGGACGGCAAATCATTTGTACAGTCTGCAGGCATTTCATGTAACATTTCCATGAAAGTGATCTTCATTCATCACCAAAGAGTTGTCGAAATTTACAGTAGTTATTCATGGCTCGGATTGCAGTCTTTTTCTGTATAATTTGCAGCTGTTATCTCGAACTGGTAACCCAACCACTCAGTCGTGCAATAGTCACATCATCTTACAGTACAGTCCTCTAACTCTGCAGCAGCCACCCAGCCCAGCAATAGTCGCCTAGCACTGTAGCAGTCGCCTAGCCCTACAACAATCACCTAGTCATGCAGCAGTCACCTAGTCTTGCAGTTGTCACCTAGTCCTGCAGCAGTCACCCAGCCCAGCAATAGTCACCTAGCACCGTAACAGTCGCCTAGCCCTACAACAATCACCTAGTCATGCAGCAGTCCCCTAGTCTTACAGCAGTCCCCTAGTCCTGCAGCAGTCACCTAGTCCTGCAGCTGTCACCTAGTCCTGCAGCAGTCACCTAGTCCTGTAGCAGTCACCTAATCCTGCAACAGTCACCTAGCCGTGGTATCGAGCGTGGCGGCGACTCAGGCGTTGCCGTCTAGACAAGCGACGCTGTTGTCTTGCTGGGGCTTCAGACTGTGCTTGTTGCGGGGGACCTGACTCCAAGGGCGCGCTGCAGGGAGCTGACTACAAGACGTGCTGCGGGGAGCTGACTACACGAACGTGTTGCCAGGGCCTTCTGATTCAAGGGCGGCTTCTGGGGACCTGACTCTATGGCCTTATTGTGGGGAATTTTTTTGAAGGTTGTGTTAAGGAGGCATGATTGAAAGGGTGTGTTGCAGGGACCTGACTCCATGGGCATGCTGCGTGGACTTGTAACATGGGTGTGGGATAAATGGTGTCGGGGGAGTAGATATGGAAGGGGTGGAGAATTTGGAACCACAGTGGACTTTTGCGGAAATCGGTACTTAATATAGCTTGTCGAGACTTGAGGGCTGAACCTACCAATCGACCGCTGAGGATCAGTCAAATCTACAAGCTGTTCGGTATATTTTCGTTGGCTTACGGGCAATCTTCATGACCCTCTCCTAACCCGTCCCATGCTTGTCGCTCGCCTTCCATGCTCATGCTAATCAGTCTGACCCGATCCTACTGTTTTCAATATCATTTGAGACAGTTATTGCCTTATTTATTGCGCTAAGTGGCTATGATTGTTATGTAGGTGAGTGTAAGGAGGAGATTGTAAGGCGTTTCTTGCCGTCGGCAACCACCCTTCTCAGGGGATACGAACTTGGGTCTTGTGCCTTGTGCCATGTCTACAAAGATTCATGTATGAACAATCCACCTCTCATTCTTCTCATCATCTCTCCTATAAATGAAGGCTCATCTGTATCCACGACTATTGTCTTGCATCTGCCATAGTGTCAGTGCGCAAAAATTAAGAATATTTGTCCGATACAAATCCCGATTGATCACGAAGATATTAATTTCTCTCCTCTCATTGCTGTGTGACCAAGAACGGACGCTCACAGTTGCTGCATTGTTCAAACCACGGGAATGCGATTGCAATCAACAGTGCGGAACTCTGGTTATGCGAAGGTTTTATCCTTGATAATGTCAGCACTTAAACATTGGTAAGCTACAGATGTCCTAATGCTCCGGGGTGTGAGTGGGATGCCACATCGTTGGCTTACAGACTATTAAAAGAATTCTCGACTACTGGTCGAGGTGAGGTTGTGCACCAAGATTCCAACAGAGTTGGCACTGGTAAGTATTTTTGGGGTCGAATATCAACATTTTGTGCGTATTATTAATATAAACCTTGGTAAATTCATTTGCAAAAACGAACATTAATTTTATTTAGTGTATGATTTAGCTGTTTCTATCATCAATTTAGTAAATTTCATTGACTTTCGTAATCTCGATATAATTTTCAGGAATTTTACGAAATATTTTTACTGAATAGGTTTGCGATTGTGTATACATTGACAATAAATTAATGTTTTGCCGACACATGAATCTGTGTAAAATGATGTACAAATAGACTAGTGCAGGAATTCATCACTCCGTTGACGGTTGAGAAGTGACGTTCGAGCCTGGGCTTCTTTCAGATGGTGCGAGATTTTTCCCCCGCAGACAGTCGGTGGTGGCTCTGTCTCACGTCATTATTTGGTGTGCCACAAATCATAGAGATGAGGGAACACTGTATTATTTGATTGGCTAAAAAAATGCAGGCTGGATTTATTTGATAGTCATGTCAAGCTTCTCATGAGCTAAATTAGCTTACACTGGATTTTGAGTTCAATATTTGGGAAATATCGTTGTCTGAAATCTGCCGCCGGGCCTCGTATAAGGTTAGCAAAGTTCGCGCATGATCAGCTGTGCTCAGGACATCGAGATGGCGCTAACATTCACTTTTGGTCATGATATTTAGTGAAGGAGTGTCCGTCTTCTCTAAACAACGGAGCGGCGGACATCAAAGATGGTACAACAGTGAAGATGCATCACTTCATACTTGAAAGAGTACCAAAAAGTGAGCCGAGTGCTGGTGTTTTGCAACGATTGGGTGCTTTACTACGTGGCAGAGCATGAAGTAATAAGTCTGAATATCATTGTTACAATCGCCTAACACACAAAACATAATCGAAGCCTTTATGGGTTCCTATCATCATGGAAAATTACAAACCTACATTGGTGCGAATTTTGCTCGTTGGATTTGATTGGATCCTTCCCGTCTCGACGTCACCGTCAGGGGGTGCTTCAACGTTTAGTTATTTTTTTGTGAAAATCTTTCCTAGCACCTATATATACGTTCCAGATACACCCTCTTTACATATAGCTGTTGCGTTCCTTCCCAACGGACGTTGGTGCACATTTTCAATTTAATTTTTGATGTAACTAGACAACGGAGTAATTTATGGTCTCATGCAGCAGTTGGAATAGGCTGTTCGAAGTCATGCTGAATGCCAATACTACAAGGTCATGGCTGATTTCAAAAAGGCACCTCTGAATGTATACGTGATATGTACCCAACTGTACCACCTTCCTGTCTTCTGTCTCACGTCCTAGCCCATCCGTCTGTTTCCAGCCAGCCATCCCTCTCAAACATTTCATCTCAATCACATTAAAATATTTCATCTCAGCCTCTCTTCTCCACGTCTCAGCCCCATACGTCATAGCTGTAAGGACTACCTCCTCATACGATCCTATCCTTGCATCCGTACCAAAGATTCTTCTCCTCATTACACACTGATTTATCTCACCCAACACATTTCCTCCTCCCTTCAGCACAAATGCTTGAACAATGTATTTCCTAATACAATTTTCCATTTTGCCGGACACTGATTCTGCTTCCAGCGTCATTAATCGATCTTCTCATTAATTTCATTTTGGCCACATCAATTCGCAGTTTATTTTGTTCACACATCCCACCAAACACCGACACCAGCTTACACAATTTCTCATCCAAACCTCTCACCAGCGCAATTTCATCAGCAACCAGTAACTGACTCAAATCCTCAAAACAATTCCATCATCCGACCCAAACATAAACTCGCGTTCACCTCTCTGACCATTCCATCCTTCCAGATAGATTTTGAACCGCAAGGGAAACACATATATAAAGCCCGACTCCGTCTCACTTTCGCTGGGAACTAAGCAATCACATCGTTCGCTACTCTGACACTTGCTCAGCTGTTCACATATAAAATCTGGAGCGCTCTTTACAAACTCCCGTCCACCCTTCACAACTCCTCCCAAGTGACCTTATCGCAGGCGTTCCCAGATCCATTAAAGCCCTGTCTCAAAATACATCTCACACCCTACAAGTGCGAGTATCGGATTCGTGCACCCTCAAAGTCACACCGTTTTACGGTGATCGGACCACGCGCATCTGCACTCTCTAAATTCCTCTTAGTCAGAACTGTTCACGTGCAACTTACTCTACACGCAAAACAAACAAATACTTATCGAGTTGCTACTCGAATAATTTTATTTTTTTCCCCCCCTTTTTTTTTCTTAAATTTCAAACTGCCTGCAAACTGATGTATGCTGAGCGAAATGAAATTTTCTTTTGCGTTGCATTACAAATTATAGTGGCTTTCAATTAGTGTTTTTTCCTCCATGAATGGCGACATTAGTAATCAAATTACATAGCACTATTTTCGTACTTTTCTCACTACTCTAAATGAACTCTTCTGTGCAGTTGTGTGTTAATACAGCAACTGCAATTAGTATTTGATACTTCGACATTTGTTTGCGTAGCTTTTCTTCTTTGTACTGTAGTATGTTTTCAGCCTATAACTAAATGTAAAACTTCATGAGTTTGTCGGGTGATAGCGGACCTTTGTCTTCAGTATGCCAGCGCTTGCACTTGGTAGGAGTGATCCCCAGTTTGTGTGGACTAGTTCTTGCTACTGAAGGATATATTTGTTGATCTTCATGGATGCAACTTGTAAATGTTGGTGGAGTCTTGCGATTCATTTAATGCTGTCCCTAGTGCAGTATTGCAGGTCCTGTTTTAATTTATGTATGATGAGTTTGCAATGCTTCAGAGTCAGAATTATACCATACCTTGTATATGTGTTATACTTGGATCACTCGTGATCTTGTCGTATGTCTGAATATCCGCGTAGATTCTATTTTGTGTTCGTTACTTGAATGCATTTTTGTGATGCTGCAACGCATCGAAAGAAACCCGTTTTTGAAGATCCCAAAAAGCAGATATTTGAGAACAATATAATTCACGAGAGTGATTCAAAAGTATATTTCACAATATTTACCTCTCAGGTGTTTCCAGTTGTTGTGGAAACTTGAATCTATTGTTTTGTTCCATAGAGCTAGCAAACTCAATATGTAGCCAGAGTGCCTAATTTGATAAAATGTAAACCTTAATTTTATGTGTATCCTTGATGTAATGTATATTCTGTAAAACTCCAGAAGGCCTCGAGGCATTGATACAAGATTACGTGCTGCCACTTGGCTGGTTTACGATAGTAAGATACAAGGGAAGAAAGTTGCCTGCCATTTGGAACAAGATAATAACGAACGATTCATAAATGAAAACATAAAATTCCTTTCTGCATATTCATTCGGCCTGTCATTCAAATCTTTCCAATTAGTCGTGTTCAATAACGGTAATTCGACAAACATTTTGACACTGATAAAAGTAGGTAACACCAATTCTGTTTACATTCATTCATAGGAAGACATTATCAGTTTATCTGCCACGAAAACTGCTCCGATTATGTACAATGTAATCTCAAACGATGGTGATTTCTCCATTGAAGTTCCCTTGTAAAAGGCATTGTGTGGGAATATATTTTTATATTAGCCTCATGTGCCTCTTGCGTGATCAAATGCTGTTGCCTGTAAATGCACTTAGTGAAGTAACGTTAACATAGGCCAACATAATTTGTGTCTGAAATAAATTCGTGCTGCCGCAACGAATTTTCTAAGGCCTTCATGAACGACCTTACGCTCCCCACAAAGTTGGTTAAGTTCACGTCCAAAACGGCGACCCAAAGTAACAGCTCTATAAAAGTTTTCGAAACGGAAATAGTTTTTTATTCATTCAGGTATGATTAAAATGTTAATTGATCACGTTCACCTTCGGAGTTCTTAGTTCTCCCTCACATCAGCGTTGATGAACCTGTAATTTTTGCGGTCCCGAAAATGAGCGGATTCGGGGTGACACTGTTGAACTTTGCCGTGTTGTCTTTTCAACTCCGGATGAGTTTAGTTGGGTGACACCCGTGAACCTGAAGAGCATTAGGTGGTCATTTATCGTTATGTAGTATGAACAATTTCCAATTCATTGTTTTGTTCCGATTTGTTATTTTCATTACAAACAAGCAGATCTTTGAACCCATGTCTAATAAAAATAACCAACAAAGCGAAGCATCGCTAGCTATTTAATTCATATATGTTACGTAAAAAGTTTCCTACCATAGTCTCCAGGAAATGTAAAACGACTAAAGATAGTTTTTTCAAAAATAAAAGGGCAGCAAAATTTGGATGTTGAACTTGAAACCCATTCCTACCTAAATGAAAAATCTGGGCGGGTTAACACAAATGATTTAGTGTAGTTAGTTCTGGAGTCAAGCCTAGAAAATCTTTGTCATTGTTGGTATTTTTGTGTGTACAGTAGTCCTCCGCTTACATCCTACACTTCTTGGTCTCGTGGGTCTTGGCGTTATCTTCCAGCGATGCGTTGTAGATAACAACGTCAGCGACCTAAAGGCCACGTCAACGGTGTCCTGGCTAGGTGGCCCAGACAACGCTGTCCTGGCTAGGTGGCCCAGACAACTGTGTCCTGACTAGGTGGCCCAGATACAAGGAAGGGTTTTAAATACAGGTTTCACCTGCAGTTATTTTATCGTCAGATCGAGGCCCAAAAATGACAGACTGATTTCCAAAAGAAAACAATTGCTTTAAGAGGGGTTGTCTCTAAGTGCTGTTACAAAGGCCATTTTTATCGACGTTAAAATGCTAAGCAAGAAATGATTCTTTCCTGAACGATACATGACAATAGTTATCTTAACGATGCCGCGCTCTCTCTCTACTCGACCGTTCTCGTCGAGAGTAGTGGTCTTTTAAGACCTGACGAAGGTAAAACGTTGCTAAGCCCTTACACGTCGTCTCACAAAGCGAGCATAGTTAGAATCTATGGTAATTATTTCACAGACCATAGCCTCCTACTGAATATATTTATCGATAAATTGACGCTGATATTTGTTTTTGCAGGATTTCCTTGCAGTATGTGTTGCATCTTTCAATTTAATTCATGTTGAGGCTAGCACGACCCACCATAACCGGGCTCCATCTCTGCATGGTGGGTTCAGAGAAGAAGGCTATCTTAGATTATTCAAATAGGGAACATTTATACAATAAGATCATATTCATATTTCATTTATGTACTTTAATTGATTTCTAACTGTATTATAAGGAATATCATTGTTGATGACTCGTCTATAAAACTTACATGTTTTAGGTATTGTCATTTGAAGGGCACCAAGAGCGACAGAATAAAAACATTGGAAAAAAGTGCAATAAAAAGCCTCAAATTTAAGATAAGCAATTTCTGTTCGAGTCTTCCGCTTTCTCTACACAACTTTAATGTTCCATCGATTGTCAACTTACATGATATTGTTTTTATAAATACATATATTTAGTCTACGTCATAGGCCCATTGCTAAAATATGTTACAATATCTCACTTTTCCACCCTCTGTTTGTGCGTTTATTACTTATAGAACAATAATAAGTTGCTAATTATACGTTACTCTGTGAAGCACTTACCAGCCGCTCACCAATGAAGCGCTTTGATGTTTTCACTCTGAATTTTGCTCATACTAATTTAAATTTTATAGATTTATAATCTAAAACACATTGCTAGACAATGAAATAATACCTTGACCACTACGACTACTGATGTATTCGAAAATAAAATCCAAAACATGCTATATTTTTTTGAAGTTGCAGTATGAAATGATCGAAAGAATCAAGATAGTTACACTCTTCGGTGTCTTTATTTCCAAAGACGCCGTGTTTTTCTTCCCGGATTCGTTCGTGGAGGCCAAGAAGTGATCTTGCAGCCGCCGTGTGACTCGAATAATTTAGCAGATGAAGCGTCGAACGCAGCCGATGCATATTTCGTCGGGCTTCTTGCTACAAATATTTTGAAATAATTTAAAGTGTTCCTGATTTGACCGTATATTGTTGCATGAATATACTAAAATGTAAGTGGCAAAACAGACCCCAGATTTTGTTTAGGCTGATTTTTTTTTTTGCTGATTTTTTTCGTTTAATAACGGAACATTCTACTAGAAATCATAAATTACAGAATAACACCCACACGTTGTTTTGAGATTTTCCGAAAGGGTACCTTAAAGGGTACCGTAAAGGGTACCGTAAAGGGTACCGTAAAGGGTACCGTAAAGGGTACCGTAAAGGGTACCGTAAAGGGTACCGTAAAGGGTACCGTAAAGGGTACCGTAAATGGTACCGTAAAGGGTACCGAGTAACAGCCGCAAGGATATTTACAGGAGACATGCGAATTTCGTTTCTCAGTCTAAAGTCCGACATCAGTGTATTGTTAACACATGCTGTGGTATGGTTTCCGTTTTCCAAAACATCTTTTTCATTCTTGGTGTTATAAGAAGCCCTTGATATCCACCGTTCGGGCATTAAATCTGCAGCTTGTACTGTCGCGAAAAAAAATCGTTCATGATTGAATATTAGGAAAAATCTTCAATGTTTATTTTCCGCACGATATTTCCAATATTAGGAAATTAAATTGATATTATTCGTTAAGAAGCTGTCGAGATATAATACCGTCAGAATTTTCTATATATAGTTGAATTCCGCGCAGGAAAAGTCGCGTTGTTTTTTTCGGTTGTCGACTAACTATAAACCAATTATTTTCACTACTGTACATTCTCGTTTCCCGTAACGAGATCTCGACTAGGAAGTCTTATCATATTTGTTCAAGAGGAATGCGTTAATCCGAGTTGAATGATGGTATGTTCATATTATGAATGGACGAGATCCTTTTGAATACAATCCTGGTCTTACGGACGTTCTGAAAATAAAAATCCCAGCAGATTGGTGCTGTAACCTCCCTTCTTAACGGATCACGTGTAATTACATCTCATAATTAAAGTCAATGTTATTCACTATCGTAGAAGAGTTCATAGCTA
The DNA here is from genome assembly GCA_016164225.1 of Gammarus roeselii. NCBI lineage: Eukaryota > Metazoa > Arthropoda > Malacostraca > Amphipoda > Gammaridae > Gammarus > Gammarus roeselii. The sequence continues at coordinate 4,333 of SDVV010003548.1, read as the reverse complement.
GTGAAATTAAACAATGGGAACATAGCTATGGAAGTTCTGTTATTGATGGTATGGTCCAGCAGCATCACGACATCAGACCAACACACTCTCGTTTCGTGCATCACGCTGCATTGACTCCAACTAGTTTCGTTTATATCTTTATTAAAATACTCTTTCAATATCGCGTTTGGAAGCAATCTGGGCATCAGAACACGGTACTTATAGTCTTCTTTTATCTCTGAACTATTGAGACTGGTTGCACAAAATGAATACCGTTTGTGACCTTCAAAACAGTGTTTCGCTTTCGTAAAATATGAAAATTTCATGACAGCGAAGTCATAAATTCCAATTGCTGAACATCATCACTAAAGATTATTGAAAATGTGTCATGCAACGAACAAACAAGGCTTAAACACATTATTTTTTCCAGTTTGTGTTCACTTATCAACTAATTCTTGGATCAGTCTCAATTCTGGCCAACCAAGCTGTATATTTTAAAAAATATTCATCACCGCTGGGAAACCGCTATGAAATTATAACCATAAATCACGGGCCGTGTAATGGATTTGCGGGTGTTGAGGGATGGTTGGGGAAGGAGGGGGGAAGTCGGCGTGGGAAGTGGGGGGGGGCAGGGGAGGGATGGAAGGATAGGTGAGCAAAGGGATGATCCGCAAAACAAACAGGAGCCGAGAGAAGGGTAGAGTAAAAGGTGGGAAAATATAATGTTGATAAGTGAACTGAGGAGTAGAGTGAGTGTGGAGGTTGGCATTGCGAGTGGAGAGTAGCTTAGAGAGAATGATGATTCTATTTACGCCTGATGATTGAGAAAACGTGATGTGAAGATGGCAAGAATGTGAAAGAGCTGTTGATTTGATGATTAGGGTGTGTGTATAATGGTATGAAGATAATTTCACTAAACATAAACTGCATGAACAGAGGCACTCGCAAATGATGTTTTCTCATCAAATCTGAGGCAAGCATGATACAATAAGACGACCACAGCCTCTTGAGATAAGTGGCACCGTACCTGTAAAACTCGGTTCATTCATCTGAAACGCCGGTGCATTTGTCGGGGAAGCTAGTTGGTACCGAAAAAAAGTTGGTTTTGCAGGGAGTTTGGGTAACTTATTGGGTATGAGCAGCCCGTATGTTGTATTTCATATGTTTGGTACCTGAAACCCAACGACCGTCAATTGTGACCGGATGAGTTATAGCCGCGGGGTCGATAGACCCCGCATATTTGGGTTATTAAAAGCTGCAACGTTCATTCCCAACCAGATTTGCCTCTTCAGTGTTTTCAAATTAAAATTGGTTTGAGTAAACCGCGGGATGCCTTTGAAGCGCTCGTCTAGACCAACCCAGGCGACAGACCACTTAGTTTAATCTAAACATAGAACGAACCACTTAGTTTAATCTAAACCTAGGACGGACCACTTAGTTTAATCTAAACCTAGGACGGACCACTTAGTTTAATCTAAACCTAGGACGGGCCACTTAGTTTAATCTAAACCTCGGACGGACCACTTAGTTTAATCTAAACCCAGGACGGACCACTTAGTTTAATCTAAACCTAGGACGGACCACTTAGTTTAATCTTAGCCTAGGACGGACCACTTAGTTTAATCTAAACCTAGGACGGACCACTTAGTTTAATCTAAACCTCGGACGGACCACTTAGTTTAATCTTAGCCTAGGACGGGCCACTTAGTTTAATCTGAACCTAGGACGGACCACTTAGTTTAATCTAAACCGAGCGACGGACCACTTAGTTTAATCTAAACCGAGCGACGGAACGGTTGGTGTTGGTTGGCGACGAACCCGTCCTCTTATAAAGACTAAATGGAACGGCGATGCACGTTAATTTTTACAATCCAACACATACCTAAACCCATTTCTCTTCAGATTATTACAACAAGATTGTTTTGTTTACAGGATATGCTTTAATTGTGTAGCTATGATTTATAAAAGAACAACATTTATGGCCCCATTCAAGCTACACGATCTTATAGGGCAACTTAATCCTCAGGTAATAACTTATCGATTTTATCAAAGCTTGAAAGACTTAATTAAAAGAAAGATATAGTAATTGAATAAGCCTGGACACTAACTGAAGTATCACTGAGACGCGTCGATACCTGACCCTAATTGACAACAGAATACTATTAACAATGAAAAATTTAGTGCTAATACAACGCAATAGGTGTTGTTAGTGCCAATACAACGCAATAGGTGTTGTTAATGCCAATACAACGCAATAGATGTTGTTAGTGCCAATACAACGCAATAGGTGTTGTTAGTGCCAATACAACGCAATAGGTGTTGTTAGTGCAAATACTACGCAAAAGGTGTTGTTAGTGCCAATGCAACGCAATAGGTGTTGTGTATGCCAATACGACGCAATAGATGTTGATAGTGCCACTACAACGCAATATGTGTTGTTAGTGCTAATACAACGCAATAGGTGTTGTTGGTGCCACTACAACGCAATAGGTGTTGTCAGTGCCAATACAACGCAATAGGTGTTGTTAGTGCCAATACAACGCAATAGGTGTTGTTAGTGCCAATACAACGCAATAGGTGTTGTTAGTGCCAATACAACAACGCAATAGGTGTTAGTGCCAATACAACGCAATAGGTGTTGCGCTGGTAATTCTTCCGCTTCTAGCATAGTTATAAATACGTACATGGTTGAGATAGAGTAGAACATACACAGCGACAGTACAACATTTTTCGACTGGTTAAATGTTAAGTATAATTCTTTCATTCTTGACTTAAACTGGAGTTCCAAATTCAAACACAGTTGAAGGGAATACTAAATTGGGCAACGCAAGGTAATTAGTGAGTCTTGTGTAATGATTGTGTACATATGATATTTTACTAATTGTTCAAAAAGATCTTGATCACAGTTGCTGTAGAAAATTTTGAATGCGAGTAGGACAATTTACCAAGATTCAGAATAATCATGGTTTTAAAATAATAATTACTATGAGATCTGGTTGGAAGGTTACTAGTAGCTGTAACAGCTTTCTTTTGTTGTACATTTATTTATCCGTTTTATTTTTATCTGTTCCAAACCATGCTTTGATTCCATAGACCGAAAAAAGCTGTTTTAACAACAGATTGAGGGAGGAATTAACTTAATTTATATTTAATGCATTCCGATTTTGACAACCTAGATGTTATGCAATCGATATGAGTTTTGAATTTTTAATGTTAGATTGTTATCATAATATATACCAAGAACAATGGTGTTGCCTATTTCGGAAATTCTATTATTTCAAAAATGTTTTGGGTGGTAATCGATTTTACGCTTATGAGAGAATAAGGTAAAACTCGTTATTTTGGCCAATATTACCGTTTGTATTTGCCGTAAGTCACTTATTTACACTTTGGAAAAAAGAATGATGCGTTCCCCATCGGTAATAAAATATAAGAAAAAAAGGTGCTCCAAATGAGAACCATGAGTAACACCATGACTAGTTTTGAGCATGAACGGTTGTATTCCGTTCACAGTTACACATTGTAATAGCGGTTGCGACCTCAAGAGTGGATCCTCGTATTCCATAGGGCTTCAGTTTGTATAATAATAAAGATTTTGAATGCACAGTCAAAGGCCTTACGAGAGTCGAGAGATAGGTACTGAAGGTGATTTATTATTACGAGAGTCGAGAGACAGGGACTGAAGGTGATTTATTATTACGAGACTCGAGAGATAGGTACTTGAGGTGATTTATTATTACGAGAGTCGAGAGATAGGTACTGAAGGGGATTTATTATTTCTTGAGTGGTATTTTTATTGAATCCAACGCCATACTGGTTTTCATGTAGGATACTGTTTTCATTCACGTAACGGGATAGTGATTTCGAAACGATTTTTTTACCATAAGGAAATAACAGAGCTCGGTTGATAATTTCCTGTCTAAATATAAATAGTCTAAATAGCGACTTGTTGACGTTGAAAGCTAGTACTGACGGTAATATATAAGCTAATTTAATTATGCTGATGGCGCAACTATTGATATTGCTACATGAATTTTTCATAGACAATTATTGAGCAATTCTTGGGCGGCTACACTGGTATTGATACTATTAGTAATATGATAGTATCAATACCGTGATCTTCTGAATATTTGTTATTGAGAAACATTAGTGTTGCATAATTATTGGTTACATTTATTGTTATAGGGTACAAGTACGAGATCATGAAGCCTATAACGTGGTTTTTAAATTGAATACAAGTAACTTTTCGGATGCTGCCTTGCATGTACTATAGACGCCATAAAAAGTTTTTCTGCATTTTGTTTTTGAAATCCCTGCAAGAAGATTGTAGACCTACACACACACAGGCGCATAT
>SDVV010003547.1:0-21234 GCA_016164225.1 Gammarus roeselii | reverse complement strand
TATGTCTGTATGTATGTATGTATGTATGTAAGGGCCTATTTAGATAAGGGCACATGTCTATATTTCTGTAAAATTGTTTTTTGTTATTTATGTATGTTATGGATGAAGGCACAAGATTCTTTGCTTTCCAGCTGCTTCTTTTGACACAAGGATCTTCATTAAAAGACATCAGGCTGAGTTGGGACAGTTATTTTGTTCATTTAGAGCAGTTTGATGTCCTTACTTGAATAATGTCTAATGAGTCATGGAATGGATGCTAGCCAATATAGAATATAAAACAATGACTGAGCTCCCCATGCTTCTCGATCTTTTGATCCAGTTCATGTATATATGAAGATATTCCTGTCAAGCAAAGATGTTGCTTCCTTTCAAGGGCAAACAATTATTATAACACTGACTTGAATAACTCATTATTTGGGTGTTTAGGTTTGTAACAATATGCATGCTTCTCACTCATTTTGATAATAACTGATGCATATATTCATTTTCATACTTGCAGAGACCGCATCAGTAGAGGTATCTACCACAATCTACAGTCATCTGGGAAACTCAAGATATCTCCAGAACTGGTGAGTTTCTGCATAATTACGGCTGCATAGGCAGTCTAACTGTCTGTTCTAAAAAGGAAATTATTTACCAATGATTGGTGGAAAATTATGGTGTCATCTCTTAAAAAGTGGAGGGTTTCTCAGAGATTCTTCTTCTAATCTGATGTACATATTATTTGTATAACTCCAGTGAACTTGGAGGTGATACTCTACTGCAAATATTTGCTACTTCTTTGTGACCAACTGTCCATGTATCATTTGAAAATTTGTAATCAATCAATTTTGTATAGTTGAAAAAAATAACTTTGAGGCAACCTATCTAAATCCTAAACCCTGAATGCAGATGTGAATTTGGGTATTGCAATTTAGACATCTGCAGATACAGATATTAAATACTCATCTTGTTTACTCACCTTGGTTATCTCAAAACAGCTCCACACCCCAGCAAGGCCTGTATGCAGAGCATGATAGAAGGTACAAACGTCACAGCAGGCCAGACTGTGAAAGCAGGGCAAAATAATGCGTCATAAAAAAAATCTGGAAATTTGTGCTTCAAGCAACTAACCTTTTAGCAGTTTTGTTAGTCATAAAATTAAAACATACATACATAAATACATATGCATACATACATCCCTACAAATGAATTATATTTCATCAGCCATCAGTGTAGTCAAAATCTAAAAATTCATCATACATCAGATCAGCATGGGTTTGCTTACAGCGAGTGATATCTGTCAACTGCACTATCTCAGCAGGCAAGTCATTCCACACACCAACACATCTCACACTGAATGACCTATTGCGCTCATCAGAAAAGCAAGAAGGAAACACAGACTTCAGCAAATGACCTCCAGCACCAACTTTTAGAGCTAAAGAGAACATAGTTGGCAAATCCTCCAATTTACCATGCAAAATTTTCTAATATTTGATCAGTTTTGCCCTAAGAAGCCAAGTCCTAACTAAAAACAAATCCAGGCTCCTCAAATGACCACCATAGTCTATGCCAGAAAGTCTATCAATTTTTTCTATCTCCTCTGGACAGGCTCCAGCAGCCTGCAGTCCTCACAATATCTGGCGATCGAAAGGCATGATTCATACTCAATATGTGGACAAATATGGAAAGCAAATAGGAACAGCATTAATTCCTTGGACCTACAAGCAGTTGATCTCAACTAACAGTTGGCCAACCCAGCAGTCTTTGCTGCCACCACACAAATATGATGTCGGAATTGGAGACTGGTATCTACGCTGACACCCAAATCTATGTATGCAGCAACAAACTTCAATGCTCTACCTTGCAGGATGTACTGGTTAGCTTTAACCAAGGCATCAAAATCAATGCAACCTCTATAAAAGCACAGCACAAAAGACTTGTGCAAATTCAGTCCAAGGTTCCAGGACCTTGTAACTGAGTCAAATGTATCCAACCCACTTTGCATTGACTGGACACCCTGAATGAAAGACTTAGTGTTCTTACATATCTCAAGTGCAACACGTAGTCATCAGCAAATGTCTTGGATTTGCATGAATGACCACTGGAGATGTGATTAACAGAGATCAAGAATAGCAGTGGCCCTAAGACAAAACCCTGGGGCACTCCTATAGTTATAAAAAGAACAAACATTTTTTTAATGTATTTTTTTTGCCAAAATGAAAGTTTTTTTTTATTAATTTCAATGTACTATTGCAAAATGAACAGTTACAACTATAAAGAAACACAATTCCTCACACAATAACATACTAACAGGGTTGCAGAGTCCGAGTTCAAGGTTTTGGGTGCAGTTGGTCAGAGTTGGTAATTTGATATTTTCCAAAATATTTCCACTGTGAGCTTTCAGAGTCAGACACTATATGGCCTGGCTTCCAGGCTTTATAGCAGTAAGTTTACTATTTTCAATTTTGGGGCAGACTCAGTAATGCAGTAGTTTAGAAACTCGATGCTCATATTTGAAGTCAGTCTACTATCATCAAATAATATAATATGATTTCATGACCAAAATTTAGGAGATGTGAACTGTTTTTTTATTTCATTTATTAAGTAATATCACTTGGGCAGTGACTGAAGTATTCACCAAAGGGAACCAGTCAAAATAATATTCCTTTTTGTGACACTTGATTTATTATACCCTTTGTGAGGGGCATTGCTAAGATATGGTATACTGACATGAGCCTGGCCAGAAGGAAATGAGCTGAAAAAATGTTAGGTAGGATACAAGTTCATGCAAAATTATTTTGTTTTCTGTGAACTCTAGTAGTCTAGACCTGTTGCAGCTACGGTAATATCTGATTGTTTGTAAAGGATGTGACACACACACACATACACACACACCCAACTGAGCTGTGTTCAATAGTATGGACTATGCAAGTTTATGAACATATTGTGACTTTCCTGTTTATGTATCAGTAGTAACTCTTTTACAACCCACTTTATTACTAGTAACAGTAGAATCCATGATAGCCTTTGCCCACCAAAGGTAAAAAGCAGTCCGAGGAAGAATGGCGTTATCGCGGATGACGCTATCGTGCGCTGCATTGCAAATAAGCTGAGACCAGTTTTGAATGTGTTTAGGACTTGCTTGCATTGTTGAAGCTCTCCACACTATTAATGTAATCAAAATCATTAGTATTGGTTAGCCGGTATATAGGCAAGGTCTGATGACTGGTCTCCATAGATAGGTAAGATAAGTAATGTTGAGCAGCTTGTGCTTGGTTCATAGGGTGATTTCAATGCAGTGTTGTTAAGAGTGGTGCGGATCAGTGGTGGGATTGTGTAGGCTGCAGCGGTACTTGTTTATTCAGATCAAGTAATTCATTTGAAAGTTTCAAGCATGCCTGGTCATAAGGTAACACAAGAGCATAAACTGTTCACAGTCACTCAAAGGGAAGGACTAAATAAAACATACCAAGTGCAAGTTCTGTTTTGAGAAAGTTGCCAACAACAGAACAAAGAAAGTGGCACATATTTGAAAATAATTTATGTGTCCAGATGACATTGCTAATGAGTATAAATTTCTTATCCACTATTGAATCAGTCAGTAAATCATCAAATCAACGCAAGAAGTCTCTCTCTCCAAGTCCAATGTTAGGTAAAAAGCTCAGTAAAAACATCATGAATGCAACTAACCACAGGCAACTTGTCAGAGATGGAGGTGACTCAAGAATGAATTTGTCAGAAATTGTCTGGTCTGAATCTGATACAGATTTGGAACCTGCTTGGTCTGATGATACACCAGAAGATAGTCATCAAAATCACCAGCACCAGTTCTTGTCCACTTTTCTTAGATTTAGTTTCACTTTGTAAGCCATCACGATTGAAGACTTGCCCGCAGGGGCCTTAGGCAGGAGCCGCAGACTATAGGCTGGTAGGTTACTTGAGGTTAGAAGAGAACTTAGTTAGTTGAGGTTAGAAGTTGAGGTTGGAAGTTTTTATTGACTCCCCTTGTCAATGAAGAGGATGGTTATATTTGGTTTCATTCTAACCTGTCAAGCTGTTTTTTGCTTTCATTTGTTGTTTACAACCTTCCAGTTTATTATTTGATATTTAAACATCTTACTTGTCATGATCTACATGAAAAAAAACAGTTTTTTTACAGAAAATTAGTTGACAAAAAAAAAAATGTTTATGTCATGCTTCTTTTTTAAACTTGGAACAAAACACATTTATCTTTGCTTCATCTCTATAGGCACTCCACTAGTCGCAGTGACTGGGTTGCTCACACTACCACTCACAAATGCCCATCACTGCCAGAGAGGAATGCTGAGATCCAGGCTAGCAATGAATTAGAAACACCCAAGGATGCCAACTTTGACAGGAGCACAGCATGACTTATTATATCAAATGCCTTTGTAAAGTCCAGCATTACAACATCCACAATATATCCTTCATGAACCCACCTCCCAACAGCAATTGGTCCTCACTGCTACAGATTCTTCAAAAAACATTCTGATGAGGTGACAATATATGGTTGCTCTCAAGGTACTCAGTCAATGGGGATACAACCATTCTTTCCATTGATTTGCAGCTAATTGATGTCAAGCTTACATGTCTGTTGTTCAGAGGATCAGTGTGGGATTTGCCTTCAATATTGGTACAACCACTGATCTGCTTCAGACTTCAGGGCCATTCCTGTCTTTCATGACTAGAAAAATTGAACTAAGAGGTAGGGAGAGCTTAACAGCACAGCTCCTTAGCAGATGTGGTTGGAAGCTATCTGGACTACACTGAAACTGGGATCAAGAACAAAAAAACATGCTGGAGGCCCCAACCTAAAAAAGTCAACATAGGCCAAACTTCCTACAAAGAACTGGAAACGGGCTGGTTAGATTGGAGCTGCACTAACAAAACTCCCAAAAAAAGAGGCAGCAAAGACTTTGCACATCCTACCAGGATCCTATACTTTCTCACCCCTTGGCAAGTGGAAAAAAAACAACAGCTGGACAACCAATCTTTTCATTTCTTACATTAGCATGGAACAGCTCTGCCAGAGAGAAATGCAGAGATCTAAGCTGGCCAAGAAGTACATAACAGTAATTGCAAATTCCTCATTTTGATGGAAAATGCTGTCAACATAGTCTTCACATTTATAATACAATACTTGCAAAGCTATCCAGAAATGTTGCTCTTCATAAGATGACAAGCTCATGAACAGCATACTATTATTCAATTAAATTGGTCAATTACAGATTCTTGAAATGCAAACTTGGCTCAACAAATTGTTCTGGATGTTGCTAGTCATTTGTATTAAAATCATGATTATCCAAGAAATTGCCTTATTGTTTGCTAATTTTCTGTTCCAATACTGCAATTTGTTTTCTTGTGGTAACAAGAAAATGAAGTCTTGTATAGGGTAGACACTGAACAAATTATTTTGGGCACACCATCTTCCATAATTTTTGTTCAGAATAAATTAATTTCTGACAGTTGAAAGCAATATTTCAAATATGAAAAAATGCTGTTGGTAGCTGGCAATATTAGTTTATTGAGATTTTTTTTCTAGCATGTAACATATTGTAATGGTCAAGCTGAAAACTGTATTTGCATTGTTGCTCTACAATCATTTTTCCCTTAACTATTTAGTCAGCTGGACTCTCATTCAGATTTGGATTATTTAGATTGAGATGCGCTGAATGCATTAAGTATGGACCAGACTATAAAATCTTGGGGAAAAGCCAGAAATGGTTAAAGACTTGATGGCTTAGTTCAAATGCAAATGATGATATGCAATAGTAATTATTTTTTCTTGTATTTCATCATTTGACCTATTATATAGGTGGATAAAAGCTCTATCAAGCAGGATTTTTTGTTTGTTTGGAAGAAAATATTTGGTCATTGGAACTGACTTGATCAATGTCTGTTGGTGTTGCTGACTAGCTACTAGGACAATTTTTAAATCTAACCTGGGTATCTTATCTTGGTGGCTTCAAGACTGCTCAACACACCAGCAAATCCTGAAGGCAGTTTAGTACAGGAAGTGAAAATACCACAATGCACCAGAACTGTGTAATGGCAAGATAGTGGGATGGTAAAATCTTGACAACGCAACAGTTCAGTTAGTTACAATGACCCCCCCTAGGCATCTGTTAGGTTCACGGGCCGCACGGAGTCACGGCCCAACAGGTGGGTGAACACCCTTATTTCCCTTCAGACTTCCCTCTTCTTCACCCTTTACTATCTCTCCTTTTCTCCCCTATCCTGATTTGCTTGACTTTTTATTTACCTCATTTGCATCTTATGTTAGTTCAAATTTAAGTGAACTTGTCTCAGACTCCTTCTTAACAACTCTCCTAATAGTCGCTGCACACAAACACACACACATACACACGCAGGCACACACAGACACACACTCAAACATCCACACACTGGTTCTAACTATTTTCCTTTCGGGTGGCAAATAACAGCCAAATTGTACTCTTTCTTTCATGCAACCTTTTTCCACAACCATTTCTTCTTCTTTCCATTCTTGCTGATCTCATGCAGGAAATTCCCTACACATAGTTTAGATCTCATGCATGGGATCCCCGTTTTCTGTCTCTTCTTCATCTTCCCCCTCTGCTGGTGTTGGAGCTCGTAGCCCGCACCTTAAGGACTACTGCGGATCCTTGGGGCTCTGAAGCAGGGTAGGAAGTGTGTTATTCCTCCTTACTGCCATCCGGGGAGTGCCAGGATCATATGGTCTCAGCACCTTAAGAGTTCCTGTTCCTCCTGTGGCACCCATACATACCATAGACGTTTGCCGCCTAAAGGACTTCGACTTTGCGCAGTAGTAAACCTTAACTTGAACATTGAAAAAGAAGAAAAACCAAGACTAACTTGATGCAGCACTGTTTGCTGGTTTGACATTTGGTGCCAGAAGGACAATGACTCCAGCGCGCTTGTCACTCTTATCTAATCTAATCTAGTTACAAAGAATATGCGTACACACATTACTTTATATAGATTAAACATTATCAGGCTAGTCAAAATATAAAAACTAATCATACACGAGATCTGTAAGGGCTTGCTTACAGTGGGTTATATCTGTCAACTGCACCATCCTAGCAGGTAAACAATTCCACACACAAACACATCTCACACGGTAAAACCTACTGAGGACATCAGACGAGCAAGGTGTCAGAGCATCGCAATCATTGCAACCTCTATAAAAGCACAGCACTAAACACTAGTCTGGATTCTATCCAAGATTCCAGAACCTTGCAACAGGCAACTGTATCTAGCCCATTTTGGAGTGACTGGATAGCTTGAATGTTAGGCTCAGTGTTCAGTGTCTTCATGTGAGTATCTCAGGTACTTATTGTCTTCTGCAAATGCCTTGATTGTGCATGAAAAACCACTGGAGAAGAAATTAATATAGATCAAGAATGGCAGCAATCCAAGGGCAGAACCTTGAGGAACATCACTAGTTGCATCAACTGGGCTGCTCACGGTGTCACTCACGCAAAGCCTTAGCACTCTGCCAGAGAGAAATGCAGAGATCTAAGCTGGCCAAGAAGTACAAACATCAAACAATTTCGACTCGACAAGAACAAAACATGACTAGCACATCAAATGCGGTTGAAGAGTCACACATTATGACACCAACATTATGTATAGAAAATATATCCACAATATATAGCAAAAACTTTTTAGAATTCAGCCTAAATAATAGTACTTGACCAAATGGTGAGTGTCAAAATCATGAATTCTTTATAAGGACATTCTATGGTTTGGAGGCTTAGGACATTGGATGCTTCTTTGCCAATTTGGAGGAGCTACTGAAACAGTAATGAGACGTGAAACTTGATGGACTATAGATGCTGATTACGTATTCAAATTATTAATAGTACACTGCTAATAAGTATCATTTATTTAATTTTAAATTGTGACCTTTATTATAGTCATATAGTATATTCCAAAATTAAATTTGTTTTCAAAATCTTTTCTTAGCATACCAACATAATATTGAAAAAAAAACATGAACAAAAAAGCATAAGAAGCACTACAAACAAATTTTTTTTTACCTCACCAACTTTAACCCCCACACACCCTCAGCAAGTGGAGTTTACTGCGGATGACCTGCGTGACTTGGGCGAGATTGGCCGAGGTAGTTTTGGCACCGTCAACAAGATGGTGCATCGCAAGACCAACACCATCATGGCTGTCAAGAGGATCAGGTATGGCTGACACTTCACTCAATGCTAATGCTATGCCTATGCAATCTATCATAAGAACTTCAAAAGCATAAGAACTGAAGATTTGTGTGACACTCTGACAATAAATCCCTCTGCTTGATAAAAGTTTTGAATAAACCAGATTTTTGTCCCTAGAACATAAGTTATTTGTTATGCATCCGCTCCGCTGCACAACATAACATTGCCTCTGATGGTTGTAATTCTTGCAACCGAAGTTGAAATTATGTGTAGCTAATTAATCTTGTTGCTCACTGACAAGAATGCTAACCCCTGCTGTAGCGGAGTCACATAGGCAACGACTGTGCCTCTGAATTTGCCTATCTCATCTTAGGTCAACAGTGGATGAGAAGGAACAGAAGCAGCTGCTCATGGACCTGGACGTGGTGATGCGCAGTAATGACTGCCCCTGCATTGTGCAGTTCTATGGCGCAATCTTTAAGGAGGTGTGCTTACACTATTATCCTCCAACATGTATTAGTTTGTGGTTCTATCAACTGCTTGTGGTGGAAGAGCTTCATGCTGTTTGTGCTTATATACTATTTCCTGATTGATTATACATTTTTTCTACACAATCTTAGACGTTTTAAGCTAATGTCTGAGGTCTCTAATTTTTCTTAAGGTTGCATATTAAATGTCAATGATTAAAGTGTTCCAGTTACACACTGTTTTCAACATTTTTTCATGCAATTAGTGTGCAAGTTAAATGGTTCATTCTAAAAGTACCTAAGCCCAAGGTATAGTGCAATGTTGGTTCCCAATCCAAACAGAATTTGGAAGATCATAGTCTTTATAAACCTTGTACTGATGTGCATTGTCTGCTCACAGGGTGACTGTTGGATCTGCATGGAGCTCATGGACACCTCCCTGGATAAGTTCTACAAATTCATCTATGAGACCCTAGGCGACAGGATGCCTGAAAACATCCTTGGAAAAATAACTGTTGTGGTGAGTTACTCAAGTTCCCTGTGGCATCTTGGTTTCCTTTATTGTTTTGCCATCAGCTGAGCTAGTAACCGTGATTATGCTATTTAATGTTGCAGGATGTTACAAAGGAAATAAGTTGAGTTTACTGCTACAGTTACATAGTTTTTGCTCATCATCTGGTTTGTTTCACACAAACAAGGTGCAAAAAATCATCAGTTTATGATTGAAACATCACACAAAAACTTTGTTGAAGGCTGCCAAAATAATAAATGTTTTAGTCTCTTCTGACGTTTTCTGTTTAACCCATCAGGAAATAGCTATGTTACTAATTAGCTACATTCTGCAGCTTTGTGTTGAATTTTAGAATTTGTTGCAGTTGATGATGGTACTTGAAGTATGATGGTTACACTGACAATTGGACATTGGTCCCATATTACTTGTGCAAGTTTTATATTACTGCATTGGAATAAAAATATTGTGCTAGATGTGGTCTTTCTTGAAAGCTATGTCTAAACTGCACTTAGAAAGAGAGCTTGAAATAATATTTGGCATTTGCCTTCTTTTACAGTGTCTCCACCTAGTATTTTCTGTTTTTTATGCGTTTAGTCAAAAAATGTTGGATATGGTCTGCAATGGAAAAATCTCAACCGTTCCAATCAGATTTTACAGTAAGCATTATTGGTTCAATCATTAATCCTTTACCCTCCAGACCCTGACTGCTCTTAACTACCTAAAGGAGAAGCTCAAAATTATTCACCGTGATGTAAAGCCGTCCAACATCCTCCTGGACCGGCGCGGCAACATGAAGCTCTGTGACTTTGGCATCTCCGGTCAGCTTGTGGACTCCATCGCCAAGACAAGGGACGCTGGCTGCCGTCCATACATGGCGGTCAGTGCAAGATAGGGAAGCAACCTTCAGTGGTAGGGAGATATTTGCTAAGACCAAGAACGCAGGTTATCGTCCCTACAGCAAAATCTGTTCAGGCCAGGGCAGCAGTATTCTGAAAGTGGGAAGATGCTGGTCATGACGAAGGACACAGGCTGCCATCCTTTCATGGCTACCTATGCAGACTTTGGTTGTAGGGAGTGTAGACCAAGATGCGGAACGTCGGCTGGCGATCAACGCAGGCCAGAGAAACCGCATTGGGTGGTAGGAAAGGGTTGCCCAAGACTAGGGGCGCTAGCTGCTCTCTCCATACATTGCGGTTGATGCTGGCTAGTGTAACAGGCTGGAAGACAGTTTAGATCAAGACGAGGAACGCCTGCTGCCATCCCTACATGGCTGCCAGTGTAGGGTAGGTGAGCAGTATTGGGTGGTAGGTAGTGTTGTTGTTGCCCAACCCATCCCCTCCTGCGATGGAGGGGTCACAGTCGGCGCTCAGCCCGAAGTCCAGGAACCCACTGACATTTGCATGTTGGGAGTGTTTCAACAGGTGATGGCCCATGTATTTGACCTGCACCCCTAAAGAATTTGATGTTGTCTAGCAGGCGCTTCCACAAATTACGCACCGATGTTGAAGTTTTGTTTCCTGGAGTAGGGCGATGTGGATGTGATGTTTGTGTAAGAAGTGTTTTAGTTCGACTTGTTTTCCACCAATGCCGTTTGTGTTCATTTGTAATATATTTAGGTGTTAGGCATTGGGTTGGGGTTGCTGTTTAGCAGGGAGTGGTGGTGAGGCCACCGGGTGCGGAGGTGGGGGCGGGGCGGGTGCGGGTCGTGTAGTCCGGGGCAGAACAAGTGATGCCCCGGGCAGAGGAGCCGCCATCAGTGGGCCAACGGACGCCCAGGAGAGGAGCCCCCCAGAACTGGAGGGGCGTTGGGTGTTGGTGCGGGGGTAATGGTGCTATTGTTGATCTCTGTATTGATGTAATGGGTTGGGTGGCAGTTAATGCATTGCCACCCGTGTGGTATGTTTCTATTGTTGCGGACACCAGAGCAATGATTCGTGTAGTGTGTTCATGTCCCACATCTGCACTGGATCGCGCCAGTGCGGCATATGCAAGGACGCCCGCAAGTGGGACATGGGTATGCGTTGGGATCAGGGTTGGGTTCGATGTCACCGGCTTTGAGAAGGAGGAGGGGAAAGAACGCCGGCAGGTGTTCACTTCCCCTTAGGGAAAAAACAGTGTGCTTGTTGTGGCTCTGGTATCTGGTGTTTTGTCGGCGGGCCAGGGGCCGGGCTAGCGCACAGGCCGCGTCCACGCCGACGCCATCGACGGCGACGTGAACAGGGGGGGTTTAGGGGCTTTCGAGAAGCGGCGTCCAGCTCGGGACGCTGACTCCGTCCAGGGCGTCCGACACCGCCACCTCGAGCAGGCCACCTCGCGACGGCTGAAACCCAACATCAAAGTTTCCTGGATACACAACACTCCGCCACGACCGTCCTAACAACGACGGTGGTGGTGGAGGACTCATTACACTTGTACATAAAAAGCTCCACTTCACCAACACAACCGCCTTTACCATCGCACAACTTCTTCCTGACCACACTCCGGAATTTTAATCATTACGCATACAAATCCACAAAAAACAATACAATATATCCAACATATACATCCCTAAATCCATTTCATGTTCACCTCACTAGACGCTCTACCTAGACTACCTTAACACAACCACTAACACCTTCGCCCTAGGTGATCTCAACGCGCACGACCTCTACTGGTTAGCCTCGCAGAGAGGTGACCGGAGGGGCATTGCTCCCATTGATCAGCTAGTTACACTTATTACACTGAACAACGTAGACACACCCACTCGCAAACCGTTCAGTCCCAATGCACAACCGACTTCTCCCAACGTCTCATTCGCTCCCCCAACCTCACGCTAAATTGTCAGTGTACGGTCCACCAGGACATGTCATCCGACCACCTACCAATAGTTTCTAACTACTAACTTTGATCCCCAATCCACAACAAGCTCTCTCACACTTCTCGTAACTACAAGAGAGCAGACTGGGACGATTACACGACATGGATTGAAATCGCTCTACAAGACTTTGACATCACCCAATACACATCAATCGACACAGCCAGAAAACACTTCGACACAGTACTCAACCACGCAGACAGACAACACCTACCCTCCGGCTTCGTCCGCAGCTTTAATCCAACCTTTTCGGACAATATTAAGTGGAAAATTCAGCAACGAAACCACCTCCGTAATTTACCCACCACCAACGACCAAATCACTCAGATTCAAATCCTTAACGCAGAAATAGATGCAGATATCCGGGAGCAACAAACGAACCTATGGCGGTACGTGCTTGCAAACACTAACTTTCCAACCTCACCATCAAAACTATGGAAACTCATTAGAAGCCAACAATATGCAGACGTACTCAATAGACACGATAGCTCCTCCATCGCAGGGAGAGTTGGGGTTGAGCAACAACAACAACGCACCGACGTGATATTACGGTTGCGCCTGCAGGGCGCAATGGTTGGGCGCGACATCATAACGTGCTCAACCGTATCAGGCGAATCCCGGCATCGTAAACAGAGATCTGAAGGGACATTCCCCAGTCTATGCTGGCATGACTGAGGCGCCTGTAGTGTCCACATCTCAGACGAGTGACTGTAAAACTGTGTTCATCCAATTCAAGCTCTGTGAATCTGGTCACTCTGTTTGGACATTGATGTGTTGTCTGATGGACGGGGAGTCGTTGCGTAATGAGAGCCAAAATGTGTTGCTGGTTTGTTATGTAGGTGTCGGTTGGTTTGACGTGGGTTCAAAAGGTTGTGGCAGGGGTGTGCCGGGTCGACAATCTAGATGAAGAATTGACTCTTTCATATCAAAGCAATTTTTTTGAGGGAGGACCTTGGTCTCCTTGTGGAATGGGTGCTGTCTGCGTACAGCGCGTTGCGATACGCGGCTGTGTTCTGTATGTATTCTAAGGAATTAATGTGTGTGCAAGGTCAGAGGGCCAGGCGTTGTTTGCGTAGGAGATTATCAGCCTTGATGAATTATTTGTCTAGTGCTGTAATTGATTCTTGGAGTGACTATAAGTGGTTGTGATAAGTGCCTGCGACATGTTCAGTCTAGGTCTTGCTTTGGTGCCGATGTTGTTTGTGTGAGGTTAGGTTTAAATGTCATCCCCGTGTCAAAAGTCACTCCATGGATAGTTGTAGTGGGTGCAGAGAAACGCAGGTTAGTGTCCCTACATGACGGTCTGTGCTGGCTAAAAGAGCAGTTGTTGTTGTTGCTTAGCCTCGGTTTCCACCTGTATTGTTGGAAACCGCGGTTGAGGGTGTAGGCCAAGACATGAAACGCGGATTGTCATCCCTGCTTTGCGATCAATGTTGGCTTGAGGAGTAGGAAATGTAGGTCAGGACAAGGGACGTGGGCTGTCGTCTCTACCTGACGGTCCGGTCAAGCCAGGGGAGCAGCCTTGGGTGGCCCGAAGTGTAGCCCATGACGAAGGTTACGCGGGTTGCAGTTCCTACATGGCAGTCAGTGCGGGCTGGGGAGTAGGTGTGGGTGGTAAAAGTGTAGGTCAAGACGGGGGACGCGGGCTATCAGCGTCCCTACTTGGCGGTCAGTGCAGGCTAGAGGAGCAGCCTTCGATGATAGGGCTGACGCTATTCCTGCGTTACGAGCTGTGCAGGCTAGTGGAGCAAGCGTGGCTGGTAAGAAGTGTAGGTTAAGACGAGGGATGCGGGGAGCAGCATTGAATGGAAGGATGGTGTAAGCCAAGACTGGGGACTTGGACTGTCGTTCCTTCACGGCAGTCGGTGCTGGCTAGGGGAGCAGCTTTGGAAGTAGGAAGTGTTGAACAAGCAAGGACCTTCTTTGGGGAGATGCAGTAAACATCTACCAAATTATAATCATTCGCAGCTTACCAAATTCATGACAGACTGTGACATTAGATTATGAAACTCGGTATTCATAATGGACCTGCCATGAGGATAGAGACTGGGTACGGTCTGATCAGACATGGTATGTCTATTTTCACTGCTAGCTTCTTCTTTAATCTATAAATCAATCCCTTGTGTTACTGCATTGGCCATCTCTGGCCAACTAACCATTGACGCATCATTTTTTCACAGCAATTTGATGTTCAGTTCGTGGTTGTCTCCATAATTTGGCACATTCTTCCTAATTTGCTAGTTGCGTTTCATGCGACCCTTTGTCCCTGTACCATGTGTTGCAGCCCGAGCGTATCGATCCCGCTCGTGCCCCCGGCTACGACGTGCGGTCCGACGTGTGGTCGCTCGGCATTACGCTCATGGAGCTCGCCACGGGCAGTTTCCCGTACCCTAAATGGAACTCCGTGTTTGAACAACTCACGCAGGTACTGTTTCTTAACAACCGGCTAGAGTATAATTTTTTACAAGTTACAAAAATTACTTTTGAGCAGTATACAAATCTCCAGTGCTCATTTTGATTGACTGCTCTATTGATTGACTTTGCTGACTGTTACTTTGTGAGTGATGTTAATATGTTGAACTTAGCTTCCTCAACCGGGAGGGTGATTACCATAATTTTCTTTCAGGTTCTTCTATTTTTCACTGTTGACTATCTTTCCTTCTCTACAACTTCCTTGTTACGCTCTTCCCTTGTTTCACCCATTGATCGCGTTTGTAAAGTTAAAACTACATTAATGTATGTCTCCTTATCTTGACAACCTTACCTCTTGGACTTTTTTTTGCTTCCAGGCTCACTATGTTAATGTTCGGTTTAGTCCTGTAGCGGGTGATTATAATCTTGCTAACGTGACCTTTTTCGTGTTGTAGAAGGCCGCTTAAGAGGGGCGGAGTGAAGGGGCTAGGGATCCCTTCCTCTGTAAATCACACCCTCAAAGACGGCAAGACGAGCGGGAGGAGGAGAGGCTCACGCCTTTCTGAACCCTCATGTTAGGGCCGCTGAATGCGCGTGGTTGTAGTACGAATGATAAGAGGAAAGAGATTGGTGAGTTTTTGGTGAGAAAGAACACATGTGCTGGCGCCGAGTAAGACGAAGAAGTCTGAGTGTTGTATAAAGTGGAAGGATGACAGGCGTCTAAGAAGGTTATGCACGAGCAGGAGTGATGTTGATATTGAGTGTTCGGTTGGCTAGTAGCGTTACAGATTGGAAAGAGGTATCCTCTAGATTGATGAGGGTGGAAGTCAAGTTATGTATGTAAAGATGGACGTTTGTGAATGCTTACGGACCTGATAGTGAGAGGAGTAAGGAGGGGAAGGTGCAGTTTTGAATAACCTTGTGAGTGTATTGAGAGTGTTGAAAGTCAATACAACGTGTTTGTACTTGTACTTTGACCTAAATGCAAGAGTTGGAGATGAAGTGGTGGAGAATATGGTTGGGGAGGTATGGCGTTCCAGGTATAAATGACAGTGGGAAGAACCTAATAGGTTTGTGTAAGTAGCGGGAGCTGGTGGTTGGAAACAGCTTTTTCAAGAAGCGAGACATTCACCAGTACACATGGGTAAGGATGACCCATCATGCAGTAGTGAAGAGAGCACCAATGGATTCTGTGCTGATTTCAAAGAAAGCGGTGGGTAGGCGGTTGGATGTGCAGGTATTGGATTATTCCGCTGTGTAAAGGTGAAGCTTATTAAAACCACTGCTGCAACTCAAGAAGTATCAGTTTTTTATGTGTCGGTAAGTTGTACGGGAGAGTGCTAATCGAGATTATTAGTGACAATACGGATGGTGCAATTGGTGAGGTACACAGTAGGTTCAGGAGTGGTAGAGGTTTTACCCATCATGTTTCTGTAGCAAGACCAGTCTGTGAGAAGTCTCTTGCGAAGGGAAAGGATGTGTTTTCAACCCTCATGGATCTAGAAAAAGGCCTAGGATAGGGTTGCAGACCTCAACATCAATTTTTCCGCTGCAATGAAGACACTAAGCTACAATTACTCAGACGAAAAAAAAGCGGTTCAAATTGGCAGCGTCTCTTCTACCCTGAGGCCAAGATGCTTACAAACTTACCACGAGTGATGCCGGAGATGCCCTCTATTAAGGCTCCCCCAGCCCACCACTCGATGCTCTTTCCTCCCCTGGAACTCCGCGAGCCAATGACGGCCATCCACTTCCACCCGGCACCTCAGGAACCCTATCAGAGCTGATTTCCCCACCCCCACATCGCCCCGTCCTTCACTCACTTGCTGATCGACGCGCAACGAGAGTCTCTGATCTGGAACTGGATGTCGACCTCCCATCGTTGGACACGACACTTCTATTCCTATTAACTTCACTTCTCATCTGCCCCGCACGATGAAAGCTCGTAATCTCCTATCTTAGACAACGACTCAACTTACTCCATTTCAAACTCAACCAAGGCCACTACTCATCAAGAGTCTTCTTGTAACTTAAACTTCTGATTGCTGAGTGAATAAAAACTACGCTCCCGAACCACCAGCCATCAACTGGAAAACAACCGCCCCCCACTGGGGCACCAACTGCCACTCTGCCACTACCTCGTTCAGACACTATATCTCATGATTCTAAGAGAAATGCGGAGACTCTTCCAATCCCCTCGACATTTTAATTTGGAGACTCACACTTGTCAATAACCAGCACTAACTAAATCAAACCTCTAACCCAATGGTGGTTTGTTTCCAGGAAACCCTCCTGGGACCATACGAGCCAACCCTCCCCATTGGGTAACAAGTCACTTCATCTCGCCCAACCTGGCACGGGCCTGGATACGATTGTAAATCATACAGTTATATGAATTCCATTCCCTTACAAACTACTCTACAGGCACAGACCCTTAGAGTCAGCTTAAAACGCCAATGAATTTCTGTCATGGGCACAACTTGTTAGCCTTATTGTTCAACATCCTGCACCTTTTCATTTTATAGGTGGCAACGCCAAACACCCCCCTTGGGGGTTGGGGGACATAGCTGACGATGTGGAGGCCATGCTAAGACGCTCCTCCTATCTACCAATATTGTGTTCCTTAATACTGGAGAACTTCCGCGCTTTTATACACAGACAGCCTCGTTATCGGCCAGTGATAAAGTCAATCCTTCTACTGTTCAATTCCCTCCCCTGACCTTGCTTGGCATGTGCTGGATGAGCCCTATGGAAGTGACGTTCCTTATCGCCATTACAACTCATCATTCTGATTGAAGATAGCTGTACCGATCGCCGATACATTATGCGTAAAGCCAACTAGCGATCGTTCACTGTTTGCTCAGAAACTCCCTTCCCATGGCAGGATAGATCTTGTTATGAAATGGAGCACTTTAACATTGTTCTCATTCATGCTGCAGGCCTCAGCATATCGATTGCCATGGACACGGAACAACACGTAAAATTGAAACTCCTTGACTTAATGGTCCTTGCGAAATCGCAATGTGACAACGAAAGCGAGCATACAACCGATACTGGCGCAACAAAACGAGAACAGATGAAAATATTTACAAGCCAGCTACGGCAAAACACGAAATACCTACTTCCTATCTCGGAAAAACACATGAGAATACTTCGTATCAACTGCTAATATGAACACACCTATGACAGAAATGCGGTCCCGCAGACAAAATACTGAGAAACAGTTTCATCCCATTCCATCCTTAAGGGGAGGGGATGGGGATCCATACCGATCCACAAGAAGTCTTAGCACTCTCTGACACACATTACTCCTCCATTGGCTCAGATTCTGGGTAAGGCCCAAATTTTTCTGCAACAAAATTATCCAGATTTCTCCACAAACATCTCGTTAGCCTCTAATGAATCAATCCCTGTGGGCGAAATTCTTGATGCAATTCGAGCCTCCAACTCCTCTGTTGCCGGTGAGGACCTTATTCCCTACGAGATGCTATGCCACCTGCATTCTACTGCACGTTCATCTTACCTATGCTCTATTTATAACAGTCCGGTCTACCAATTCTTATTCTTGTCGGTGGAAAGAGGCAGTGGTTCTGTCCTTCCATAAACCTTGCAAACCCACAGTTGAATTATTCAGTTACCACCCTATAGCCCTCACCTCGTGTGTGGTGAAGGTCCTGTTGAAGTTTGTGAATGTCCGACAGACCCGACACCTGTACACAAACTCGCTTCTTTCTGCATTACAATTCAAGTTTGATAGATTCTGCAGACAAATGATGCACTACTACTCGTTGTGAATGATATTCAAGGTGACTTACAACCCAACGCTACGGTGTTCTTCGAATAATCTACTGGATAGGACACAATGGTTCGTGAACACTCTTAGTTCCGATCGCCAGTCACGTTTCAAGCATTCATTCTCGAAATGGGGGGATACTCCGAAGGAACGTCTTCTCTTGCACTCGGAATCATGGTACTAATATTTCCTAACGTGTATGGCTTCTTATACGTTGACGACTTGATGATTGAAAAATCGGCGCCCGCCGTGCCCCATCTCCAACGTCGACTACAGAGCACAATTAACCAGGTGATTGCTTGAACGGAATCTCGAGGCTTTACAATCTCTCGCGCGGAGCGTGTGCACTTCACATCTATTGGTCCCATAACAACACGTCAAGCTCCAAGGACAAATAATCCCATTCCTTCCTACAGTCCGCTTCCAAGGACTAATATTCGACCAGAACCTAACTTGGAAATTCCGCTTGCTACAACTCCGGATAGGCTGCACGCATCGATTGATGGTATTTCGTATGGTATCACATTTCATCTGGGGCGCCAACAGAATATCATCGTTTACTTTCAATGCGCTCTCACCCAGCCCAAACTAGACAATGGGAGCGTCGTCTATGGCTCTGCAAGTCGTCTATGGCTCTGCAAAACCCAATATCATCCAAATATTAATCACAATCCATGATGCTGCTCTCCGCATCTGCACTGGACCTTTTTGCTCCTCCATTGTTAATGAACCTGTTATGTGAAACCGGTGGGCCCAGCGAAGTAAACAAAGGCCTGAAATTTTATTACCACTTTCTTGCCCGTCCTACATCCCTTACATGTAACAGAATCCGGCAGCTCCCTAAAAATCTCGCTCCATTCTCTAGCTTTTCACAGCGTATTGAGCTCCTCACTGCGGATTTTGGACTCCACGTATCATGACTATGCCCTCTGAAATTTTCGAACCTTCATTATAGTTCTTGTGGAAACGCACCGCGCTGATGGCTTCCATATTTTTACTGATGTATCAACGGACGACGATGCTGTGGGCTGTGCAACGAGTCTTTCCGAGCGCGCCGTCGCTGAGACTCGCCATCATCGTACGTTTGCAATGCCGAACTCGCGGCCATTGCCAACGACCTCTCAGCGGCATCCCTCCCAGAAGCCAACATCTCAGTTTCTGTGATTCACTTAGAGCACATTAGACCATGGAGACCTTCAACAATTACAGGTACAGACACTAGGCCGAATTCTCCAGGAAGGGAGGTGGCCGACGGCAAAGCGCACCTCACCCTCCTCTCATACACTCAGACAACTAAGCCCTTTTGCGCTAACGGATCCGGCTGGAAGACCCCGCAACACACTCTGGGGATAAGAATCCCTTTCTCTGTAAGACCCTTCCCCAAAGACGGCAAGACGAGCGGGGGGGGGGGGGCGAGAGAGGCTCACGCCTCTCCGAACCCTATTCTTAGGGTCGCTGAATGTGCGTGGCTGTAGTACAAATGAGGCAAAGAGGAGAGAGATTGGTGAGATGCTTGTGAGGAGGAAGTTTGTTGTATTGGCGCTGAATGAGACGAAATGGGAAGGTAAGGGCGAAAGTGAGTTTGGTGTGGTAAGTGGAAGAAAGCCTGGTGTGGAGGAAGGTTGGGCACGAGAAAGTGTGGTCTTGATATTGAGTGATCGGTTGGCTTGTAGCGTTACCGAATGGAAGGAGGTGTCCTCAAGATTGATGTGGGTGAAAATTAAGTTAGGCGTAGAAAGATGGGCATTT
Source organism: Gammarus roeselii (assembly GCA_016164225.1). NCBI lineage: Eukaryota > Metazoa > Arthropoda > Malacostraca > Amphipoda > Gammaridae > Gammarus > Gammarus roeselii. The sequence continues at coordinate 1,274 of SDVV010003547.1, read as the reverse complement.
GTGAGTGCTTACGGACCTGGCAGCGCGAGGAGTGATAAGGAGAGGGAGCAGTTCTGGATTGACCCGAGTGAGTGTATTGAGAGTTTTGGAGGTCATTTCAATGTAGTTGTACTGAATGACCTTGATGCGAAAGTTGGAGATGTAGTGGTGGATAATGTGATAGGAAGGTATGACGTTCCCGGCAGAAATGATAGTTGAGAAAACCTTATGGGTCTGTGTATGGAGCAGGAGTTGGTGGTCGGGAACAGTTAGTTCAAGAAGCGAGATATCCACAAGTACTCATGGGTAAGGATGTCCCGTGGTGCAGTGGGGGAGAGAGCGCTGATGGATTTTGTGCTGATATCAAGGAGAGTGGTGGGTAGGCTGTTGGTTGTGCGGGTGTTGAGAGGGGAGGGTGAAGGAGTGTATGACCATCTGCTGGAGGAAGGTAGATTAGGCGTGGAGCAGAAGTGGAAGGGCAACAAACGAGTGGAAGGAGGAAGAGAGGTTGTGAAAGTGAGTGGACTGAATATGAGAAGTAGAGCCGAGGAGTTCCAGCAGGCGTTGAGGGAAGGATATGACAACGTGAGAGGACTGGACCTGAGAGATGTGGAGAAAGAATGGGAGACATTAAGGTATGCGTTGCTGAGATGTGCGAAGAAAGTGTGTGGTGCTCGCCGTTTGGGCGGATGCAGAAGGAAAGGTTGCGAGTGGTGAAACGAGGAAGTCAAACTGGCGGTAGCACGGAAAAGAGGAGCATTTGAGAAGTGGTTGCAGGTGAAGTCGGAGGTGTCTTATGAAAGCTCCAAAGAGAGGAGAAACGAGGTGAAGCAGGTGGTGAGGCAAGCCAAAAGAGACGCTGATGCCAAGTGAGGCAGATGGTTGTGCCAGAGTTTTGAGGAGAACTAGAAGATGTTCTGAAATGAGGTGAAGGGAGAGACCATAAAGGAGGAAGTGGTGAAAGATGAAAACGGCCAGTTGTTGTTGGGAAGTGGTGACGTACGGAAGAGGTGGGCCGAGTATTTTGATGAGTTGTTGAATGTCGAGGATGACAGCGAGGCTGACATTGTTGCTGTGGGTGGTGGTGCTCGGATGCCAGTTTTGGGAGAAAGACTTGTTGCAAACATTACCAGGGAAGAGGTGCAGGAGGCGGTGGACGTGATGAAAGCAGGGAAAACCCCTGGTTTGGATGGCGTTGCGACCGAGTGCCTGAAGAAGGGTGGAGTAACGATTGTCGAATGGTTGGTGAGGTTACTAAACTTGTGTTTTGTGGCAGGCGTGGTACCGAGTGAGTG